>WBMZ01003903.1:0-59313 GCA_013400975.1 Atrichornis clamosus
TTGCCAGCCGTAGTGCTCATGCCAAAAATGATGTGCTAAGGGGAATTTTGTCTGAGGTAAGTAAAAGGCATTACCATTCAGTGCAAATATGTCTATGTTGATTCACACCTAGCTGCACTATAATTTTATGTGGGTGGCTCCTTGTTGGATATTTTGTTGAATAATATAATATCTCTCAGGTTCTGTTAATCTGACAATGTCTTGCTGGTAATGGGAGCTGATGAAGGCTCTGTCTCTTTGTCTGTCTCCTTCAGTCTTCTATGTGGTGAAACTCAGTAGTTCAGATCCTGTGATCACAGACATGATTTGTAACACCAGTAGCCTCCAAGGGACTCTACATTCATTGATTTATTCCAAATTTACATTAACATTATAGAAATCTACTTTAATGCACCTAGATAAAAACTTTTAAAGCTGCTTAAGTCTGTTATAGAAGAGAACTTTACTCTGAATTTTTCACTCTGTCATCTCTGCTTGTATTGAAGAGGGTCTTGCAGGCATTCAGCTTTCTTTGAACATGCAGGATGGGGATCACAGTCTTTTTTCTTTTTGAAGAAAACTGTGTTACAGCCACAAAAGTAGCATTGTGCAAGGTAAAACATATTAAATCTTTTCCCATCAAAGAGCTCTTAATTTTAACAGTTTAAAAATGGATTCAGGGGAAATTTAGAGGAGAAATATTTTACTTTGCATATTTTCATAACCATATTTAAATAGTCATTTTTCAGAATAAATCCTTGAATTATATAATACAGTGAAAAAATAAATTTGATGAAAAGTGCCAAAGATTAGATCTCAAAAAATATAATCATTACCTGAGCTCGTTACAGTGAAGGGTGTTTTGCAACCATGACAGAATATCTTGCGCCACCCAACAGAGAGTCAGAAACACTTGTGTACTTTTTTCCACTGCCCATGCAATAGGGAATGTGCAGTGAGCTGCTTTTTCCGTCTTTACTAATCAAGCTACTGTGAAACTGAGAAAAGCCTCGAACAGAAACAAATCCTTGGATTTCCAACTGAGCATTCAATATCAGCACTGCAGCTGCTATGGAAGAGTCACTGGGCTGTGCAAAGGAAGCATGAGGAGCTGGTGGGACCTGCTGTGAACTGCCGCCTCAAAATCAGCTTATCCACAGAGAGGGAGAATGGATTCAACCTAAAAGTGTTTTAGGAAGAGATTCCATATTACAGAAGAAGAAATAAGCCCACTCCTCTGTCTGGCTGCAGTTGTGCAGTTTTGTTCACCCCTCGTAGCTCTGCTATCTCCGAAGCGCTGCCACCGTCGCTGACGGGCTCAGCCCTGGCTGGCAGCGGAGCCGACCTGGGCTGGCACTGGCTGCATTGGACATGGGGAAGCTTCTGGCAGCTTCTCACAGAAACCCCCCTGTATCCCCTGCTACCCAAACCTTGCCACGCAAACCCAATACTGTGCCCGTGGATATAAAATGATCCTGAAAAGCCTTCCTTCCCTCTACCAGGGTCTCTCAGTAGCTGCTGCCTCCATTCTGCCTGTTTTAACCCCTTCTGGGCTTCACTGTATGGTGTGCAGGACTTGGTGCCTGCTGGGCAGCAAAGTAATTAGGAGTCAGGGAAATAAATACTCTTCCAAGGTTAATTTAAAGCATGGGCTGACACCTGTGGAGGTTCCGGTCCCTGTACCTGCACCTGCAGGAGGTGACAGTGTAGTTCCCTTAGAGGTCTCTGGCATACACACAGTTGGTTACTCTGAGATATTCCTCAGACCATTTACCATGAACACCATGGCTCTTTCTGGACAATGTGTGTAGTCCGGATTTCTAAACCAAAGAAAGAAATCAGCGTTACTAGAATCTCACTCCTCCTGTTCTGTGCCACTGGCAGCATTTGTGCAGCACTCTTTATTTAACAAGCCTGCGAAGGCTCGTTCATGCCAGCACAATGCCAACACACTTCGGCTTGGTGTAAGTCAAGTGTTTCTGTTTCCCTGAATGGCTTCCAAGTGTTGAGAAAGTTTGCATGGCAGTGTGACTTCTATTTCTGGAAATCGATTTTGTATCTGTTCTCTCAATCCACACTTTTGTGCATCGATTGTTTCACTGTTACTCAGCAGTGCTGATCCTCTTCCATGGAATCCACATTTTCTTTCACTCTCAACTCAACCCCAGAGGCCCCTCTCTTGTGTGCAGCCCTGCACCAGCAGCTCAGTCTGCACGGTCATGTGCAGGTGAGATGTACCCTCCCCTTGAACAGTCTCACTGGAATTTTGGCCCCACAGTTGCTGGGATACTCTGGTAGCCATTGAACTATAGCTGAAAGTGAACATTCCAGACCCTTTCACATGTACTTCATTTCTCACAGGTCGAAGGCAATTGCTGGCATATTAACACTTTATGGAGATTAACTTTGTAAAGTTCCTGTAAATTATATTTCTTTTACACTTCTTTTCCTTATAATTTCAAAACGAGATCCCTAATCTGTGCATTTCCAGGTTAAACCAGTGAGTGTCAGTCAGGGTTTTGTGAACTGAAACATTCCTTTAATTTTACAACTGTAGCTCTGTAATCATTTGTGTTCCTTTGCGGACACTCATGTGCTGCCAGCACTATTAGGGTCATTGAGTGCTGAGGTTCTGCAGTCCCTTCTGGGCTGATATTTGTCTGCTGGGTCTCAGACCTCAGCTCATAAGAATATCTGACACATTATTAAAAATCAAAGGCACAGCCCAAGAAGATTCTGATCTGCCCTGACTGCTCAGAAATTGTGCTTTAACTCTAGATTTAATTATCAACTACTGGAGTGTATCATCAATCTCTCTGCCTGGAGGTGTGTCTTGGCATGGCTTTGTGTCTTCTTTTTTAAGTGTTTACACCTACTGAAGGGAAGAAGATCCTCACACAGGATTCTGGTTGCATCAGACAGAAATTAAATTTTATTAGAGACATCTTCCTGATTCAGAACAACCTGAGTACCAAACAGGTTGTATCTGTAAAGCAGCAGTTAGAGTGCCGATGACCAAAGCTGCAGAGCATTGCGGGCAGAAGCAGCACAGAGCATGCAGGGCAGGGGGAGAGGTGGCATCTGCAACTCCCAGGAACTGTTCAGAGCATCATCTTTCCTCGGGAGCATGGGGAATGCAGCGGATTTGGGCCGGTTTCGTTTTGAAAGGTCTTGCACTGGAGGATCCTTGATGTATATCTTAGTCAAAAGATTTTCTTCCATATCCTGTTTAGAAACAAAGCAAGCATGAACTTCATCAGTGCTGGCACTGAACCTCCAAGCCACTGGTATCCCCCAGATACTAGCATTTTGTGGGAGGGACCATAAGCATTCCAAAAGCATAAAGGAAAACTCCAGCATGGCACAAAGGCTGTGGAGTTTATGAGGTTCTGCAAAGAATGAGAGAGATGAAGAAAACTAGCTGGGGTTAAACTACAGGATCAGCTGAGGTCACCCACAAAATGGAATAGAAATGGACTGTATGTTCTGGAAGCAGAGTTGATCCTTTGTACACAAAGAAGAAAAAATTGTTAGTAATCTAACATTTTCCAGAAACTCAGTACTGTTTGCCTCTGAAAGAGTATGTTGGTATAAATTAGTGCATAAATTAGTCGGGATGTGACTGAGAGGACAGTGTGCCCATACCACAGTTCTCACCTTGGCTTTCACCACCACTCCTGCAGGACTGGGACTGGGAAGATGAAGAGTAGGAGTGGGAACTGCTGATGCCTCCTGAGGTTCTTCCTCCTCCTCCTCCTCCTCCAATGGTACTGCATCCACCACCGCTTCCCCCTCCCATTCCTCCACTTCCTCCTCCCATTCCTCCTCCACCACTTCCTCCTCCCATTCCTCCTCCACAACTTCCTCCTCCCATTCCTCCACCCATTCCGCTGCTACCACCTCCATATCCACCACTCATGCTACCACCTCCTCCTCTTCCTCCTCCAGAATAACCACCACCTCCAATTCTACCGCCTCCCATGCCTCCTCCCATGCCTCCTCCCATGCCTCCTCCCATTCCTCCTGCTGGGATTCTGCAAAGAGAGAAAAAGAAGGGAAAAAACAGTTAATCAAAAGCACTCTGATACCTGAAGGCAATTGAGCTACAGCTGCTTCCTAGGAACCGGCACCTCTCTGGGCTGTACTGCTGGTTAGATCCCATCACTGCACAGCAAAACAACTGATGCAGTGCCAAAAACCAGCCTCTCTTTCAACTTCAGCTTGAATGCAAGAGCTTTTGCTTTTTCCATATTCTGTCTAGGGATTTCCTGCAATATTTGGCACATACATCAGTGTATGGCTCAAAATCAGAAAGCAGAGAATGAAGCTTTAGCTGCTCTTTCAGGCATCACTTCTGAGCAGAAGCAGGCACACTGTGTAAGGGAAGCTGAAGTGGCTTGAACTTTCAGAGACTTTTATAAAGGTTTGGAAAACTTTGGTTGGGGTTTTTTTTTTTTTTGCTTACATTCTTTTGCTCCTGTTCAGTTCCTGGCTTTCCTGGAGCCAGGCTCTCTTACATGGGTTTCCCTGTCCAGCCCCAAATCAGTAGTTCAGAATTTCTGCATTAATTTTACTTCACATGAGTTATATTCTGAACAGAATGAAATACCTCACACCTGGGAGGCAATTGGCCAAGACAGCTGCATCAGCCTCATTTCAGTACAAAACCTGTTTTGCAAATCTCGCCTGTTGATTTCCTGCCGGTGACTGACCCAGCAGCCGGGTGTCACACAGCGCCGTGTTCTGTCAGAGTACGTACACAAGGTCCTGCTGCCCCTCCTCCAGCAGCACCCGGTACTGCTGGATCTCCTGCTCCAGGCGGGTCTTGATGCCCAGGAGCATCTTGTACTCCTCGTTCTGGCTCTCCATCTCACAGCGGATGCTGGCCAGCTCCTCCTCCAAGGGCCCGATCATGCTCTGGATCTGCTGCAGCTGCATGTTATAGCGGCGTTCCGTGTCTTCCAGGTTGGATTGCAGAGAGTCTACCTGCCAAGGGAAAACAAAATACAGCATTTATGGGAATGTGGTGACTTTAACTTATTTTTGTAGAAAACAGGAGATCTTCACAAATCTTCAGAAAAGAAGCATCTTTGAAGATAAGTAATCCAGTACCCCATTCTTCTCAGATGGATTACCGGCTGGGTGTAGCCCTTCCCACATACAGCCTGTGTCACAGGTGAAGCAAATGCCTTTCCTTACCATGCTGATCTGTGACTGCAGCTCAATTTCCAGGCTCTGATATTCACGTCTCAGCTCAGAGATCTGCTGGTTGCTTGATTGTATCTCCTGGCCACTTGAGTGGACTTGTTGATTAACTTCTTCCATCTGAAAAATCCACATACAAAATTGAGGCATTTTTGATAATAAGAAAACATTATGGGGTTATTATAAAAGCATCAAGAAATCAATTAACAAAAATAAAGAGTCAATGCAGACTAACTCTTTATTTCCCACAAGCCATTCTGCCAACATCCTGGTAATTCACTGGCTGCTGGAACACAGAAGCTCTACGTGCTTTACCACATAACCTGATACTTACTTCAGGATTGACCTGTTATAGGATACTGCTTAAAGTCTTTTAAAGTTATTATCCCTTAAATAGTACACGATGAGTTGCCTTTCATCTGCTGGAGGAAAATAGATCCAGTACTTTTTGAAAGATTTAATTACTAAACCCCACTGTGCTTTACCTTGGTTTCATACCAGCTTTCCACCTCCTTCCGGTTGTTCTCAATGAGCCTCTCATACTCGCAGCGCATTTCATTTAATTTTTCCATTAAGTTAATGCCAGGTGTAGCATTGACCTCAACATTGACATCCCCACCAGACTGGGTTTGCAGTCCTTTCATTTCCTGAAAAAAAAATCACAAAAACCCTTGAGGTTCTCAAAGGGTGAAGGTAAGGAGGAATGGCATGGGTTCGAATAAAGAGAAGGAAGGGGACACAGATCCTCACACAGCCCATGACTCCTGCAAAGGGGTGTTGCCTGCCCTTGCCATGGAACAATTCTGCCATTCCTTAGGCTCCAGTGCTCACAGCCAGGCCCTGCATGCACAGTGACCCTGGCGCTTCCTCCACAGGGTCCTAAGGAATTCTATGCAGTGTGCTCTTTGTGGGAATCTTTTCTTCTCAGTGGGCAATCTTATTGCAGAGAGTACAAATACTTTCTTTTGACTCCTCCATATATTCTATCCAATTTTTCTTCCATGTGTTCAGCAAGCAAACTGTACTTTGTGCTGAAGGCCATTCATCCCCCTGGTCTCAGGTGTTGATCTGGTGTCTCATTACATCAGCTGTGGGCAGCTATGGACTACACACTCCTCAAAATCAAAGCCAGATTGTGTCATGTTGGATAATTAAAGCCAGTGGCCAAAACCTGGTTACTGCTGGTTGAAAAATCCACGGGAGTTTCTCTGAGTGTTGTGATGCATTAGCTATTGAAGTGTGAAGAAACATACCTCTTCATGGTTCTTCCTCAGATATATCAGTTCCTCTTTCAGGGATTCAAACTGTGTCTCCAAGTCAGACCTGGCCAGAGTCAGCTGATCCAAAAGTGGGCGTAATCCATTGATATCACTTGCCACACTCTGGTGGAGAGTATATTCAGTCTCATACCTGAATGACAGACAAGAAAGAGAGTAAAAGTGCTGCCAGACCTCTTTGTTTGGTATCTCGATTATGAACAGTTCCTGTCTTACATCTCTGGTCAATTCTTACAAGAAAGGACCTAATTCTCTTTCTGTCTCCAATAGCTTTGTTTGATTTCAATACAGTTTCTCTCTGTGAAGTTTATACCATGAGGATTATGCTTATAAATCTACATAACAAGGATGGAGAAACTTAGAACGGAGTCCCTTAAATGGGTCTCTTCAAGAACTTGCCTGGAGAAAAATAATAATGAAAAACCAAAGCAATCCTTCTCAGAATGCTTTTCCCAATAATTCTATATTCTGCCATCAGAGCCAAGAGGATCCAGCCTCTACAAAGATTAATTGGCAATGGGAACTCGTGGGGATAAAGGGAGGCAACATGGATGGAGCCAGAGGGAGTGACTCACTTCAGTCTGAAGTCATCCACAGTCATTCTGGTGTTGTCAATGTCAAGAAGCATCCTGTTAAGATCCACATTTGCACCAACAATCTGAAAGGGAGAGGGCAGGTATTATTTGGTCAGTTGACTTTTCAGTCTTGACAATGGAAAAGAACACCTGTGCACAAACACCTTGCAGAAGAGGTTTATGGCAATCTCAAGCCTGACTAGTGCTGCAGGAGATACTGAGGGAGATGAGTTTATTGCTTCCAGATAAAAGAAAATGCCTTTACTGTTAATTCTGTAAATATTCTATTTACAAATATCCATTTTCTTGTTGGAAAGAATAACTACATAAACTCCTCATATTCAAAAAATAAAAAATAAACGTAAAAAACCTCAACCAACAAAAAACAGTGGCAAAGCAAAATTGCCATTACTTTTGACAACAGCCATGTTCATGCAGGAGATACGGGACTGTTAAATGGCTGAAGGCTGGAATGAGACTAACTGCACATGCTGGCTCATCCTGTATATTCACGAAAGTATCCAATTAATATGGCAGTAATAGCACAACACAAGCAAGAATTAAATCTGCTATTCAAGAGAGTGAGGAACAAGCAAGCAGCAGCCCAGCGTTGAAGGGAGCACGGGCCAGGCTACGTCATGGAGACACTTGTGCTCATCTGCCATTGCACCCAGCAATGCTTCCCGTGCCAAATACACGTGTGCCAGAACGTGCAGAGAGAAGCTGATCCCCACACCACTCTGCTGCCTGGCTAAAGCACAGGAAGGGCAATATCATCCCAAACGGGCACCGTGTGCTGCAGGAGGCAAGTGCCATTTCAATAAGAACCTGTTCAAAGTTAGTCAAAGTACATCATACCTGGTTTTGCAGCTCTTCAATTGTCCTGTAATATTGGCTGTAATCCTTGCTCTGAGAGGGACCTTGACTTTTGTACCACTCCCTGATCAGCTGCTCAAGTTGAGCATTTTCTTCCTCCAAGCGTCGCACTTTATCCATGTACGAAGCCAGGCGATCATTGAGGTTCTGCATGGTCAGCTTCTCGTTCGTGGAGAGCAAGCCGGAGTCCTCTCCAAAGCCCATGCCACCAAAACTGCCTCCACCATAGCTGCCACCACCACCGAAGCCACCACTACCCCCAAAGCCACTAAATCCACCTCCACTATATCCACCACCTCCACTATATCCACCACCTCCATAACCACCTCCCATTCCCCCAAATCCACCCCCTCCTGATCCAAATCCTCCTCCCATACTTCCACAGCTCATTCCTCCTCCGTAACTACCTCCACTCATTCTTCCACCATAGCTACTGCGGCTAATCCTGCCACAGCTGCCGCTGCTAAAGCCCCCTCCATAGCTGCTCCTGGAGCCTCCTCCACCACAGCTTCTCCCAGAAAAGCCCCCGCTGCCTCCAGAAGAGGTGTATTTTCTCGTGGACACTGAGGAGTATCCCCCAGACCTACCCCCTCCACCACCTCCACCACTGCATCTTCCACCACCACCACCACCTCCTCCTCCTCCACTGCTAATTCTAATGGTACTGCTTGAAGATTTGGTGCCACAACTCATGGTGACAGCAAGCAAGAGTCAAACCGCAACCCCAAATTTAGCTGCAGAGCCTGATAAGCTTCAGGACTGCAAATCTTCATCCCCAGCTCTCTCTATTTATACATTGGACACTGGGTGTCACCATCAGGGTGTTTCCTTCTCCCAGGGCATTTACCAAACTTCTTGTTTGTGCCAAGAATAATTTGCTGAACAGTATTTTTCTGCAGCTATCTCAGGCAATCCAGCCCACGGCTGGGCTTCTGGGGCTCGGTTAAGGTTGAACATCTCACTTTTTTTGGGTGACATTCTTTTCATTTAGTGTTTTCTGGAATAGGTACTTTATTTGCTAAGATCTTGTAACTGCTATTGCTAAAGACTGTTGTTTGTTCTCTTTTGCTCTTTCCTATTTTGTGCATTTCAGATTTTCTACACAGCTTATGTTCCTTTTCTCACCATACATGACAGTGCAACAGTTTTGTTAATAGGATTGTGTGATTTGTCTGTAGAGATTGTTCAACTCATGTATCCCTGCCAGCACTTAGAGAACATCTTATTTGATATGAACAGGCTATTTCAAGCAATGCAGAGGGATTCTTATTTAAAAATAGAAATCCCTCTTTTGTGAAGAAAGCACTAGGACACCACACAGACAGCCAAGTCCTAGAATTCAAAGAGAAAAATAATACTGGACTTTTTTCACCAAAACGCTCCTGATCTAAAATAGAAGGAAGGATACTTTAATTATTTTATAAAGTCAGTTGTATCCCAATTAGAAGCTCTTTTATTGCAGACAATGATTTAAAAACTACTGTGTGGGAAGACTTTCTATCATTTAATATAAAGCAGCTCACTCTCTATTGTTAATGTGTCACATATTGTAGGTGATAAAGTAATTATATCTACTGCTCCTAAAGCAGAGATCCTTGAGACTAAAATAGCATCCTGAGAGAAGAGCTGAAAGGCTTTTTACACAAATTGGTAGAAATCAGACTGTTGAGACCACAAAAGAAGTGATCCGACACTTCAGTGTTACCCTGTTGACTCTGATGGACCTGTGAAGGGCTTTCATCCTCACTAGGTTGGAGGCCAAAGCCGAGTGTCTGAAGGCAGGTGTGCAAATAGCAGCAAAACACAAGCATTTGTGCCTTGCTGTAGATGGACCCAAACTGTCCCAGTTTGCTCAGAAGACCTGTGACAGTTCTGTTCTCTGTGAGTGAAATGTCTTCATCGCTCGCCCTCCTCTCCATGGGGTTACAGAGCCTCTAATGACTGTAGGTAGTTATGAAATGTAGCAATCTCCCCTAAACCTCAGGTGCAGGAGCAGAAGGCACACCTGAGGAATGGCCATTTCTGCTCTGCTGTCCTTCTCCTTCTCTTGGAGATAACAATGCAGCACAGTCCTTGCTTTCCAAAGGCTGCCTTGGTGGGATGTTGATTGTAAATTCAGGATTATTTAACATGTCCTGACCGCATCCATTGTTCTGGCCTTTGCGCCGTGCCTATGCCAGCATTGCTCTATTGCTGCTTAGGCAATCGCTTTCAAAACCTCCCGATTTTATCTTGCTATTTGATCTCTCAATGCTCAAAGATGATGAAAGATTCCAAGCACTTTGGTGATGGAATAATTTCTCCTGATTCTCAGCTGGAGGCTGGTAGTGACATCTCAGCAGCATAAACAGTTTCTGGGCTTCAGAACAGTCTGTTATTGGTGCAGAAAGATGGAGTTTGCTATAGGCAAAATGCTTTTTCTTTTTTAGTGCTGTTTTGCCTCTGGGTCTGGGTAATGTTGCTGTGGTCAGTGGGGCCCTTTGTCACAAATTCTGCTGCGGTGAGTAAAATTGATTATCATGTTCAAATTCCCATCAGTGATTCCAGGAATATTCTTTAGAGATGCTTTTCATAGCTGAGCTAGAAGATTTGTGGGTTTGTTACTGATAGTGAGCACAAAATTCCCTGGAATGATTTAAAAAAGGGCAAAAAAATTGCCAAAAGAATCTCTTAATCTGTTTTGGTATTTTCTGAGAACCCACATTGTTTCCTGTTTTATTCATGGATGTCTTTTTCCATATGTAACTGTTCGCAGCAGGGATTTATTTGTCCATACTGGAAAGTTCTTCTGATAAGGGCAAGTCTTACTGAAAGCTTGGAAAATACTTTAAAAAGTAAAAACAATGAAAGAAAAGAAAGAGTCAAACCACTAAGGGTGGAGAACTTTCACTTGCTTTGACATTTCATTGTAGTTCTGTATTGTTACCACTCTTTATATATAAGGAGGATCATAAATCACAGATTTTGCCTTTCGATCCTCAGTAGATTTTAAGTCACATGCTCATAGAATATTCCTGTTTTGTCTTTAGCATTGCTGTTACTTCATTTTTGTTAGTAGTTCCACCTTGGTGGTTTTATAGAAACCCTGCTGGCCGAGAGGCTGGGCCCTGCCTTGGGATGCCCTTGGGATGTTTGGTTTCTGTCAAAGTTGCTGTGTGTCTCTTTGGAGCAGGACTCTGAGGTGCCTGAAAAATACAGGTGAACTATGAGTACCTCATCCTCCTGTAAAGTTGCACACACTGAATTCCCTCCTGGCTGATTTTAATTTATTGATTATTAAATATTTGACTATGCAAATATTTACAAACCAGAGAAGATCTGTTCTGTGAACAGGATGAATTTTTCATTTCTGAGCTCATTTAAAGAGCCTTTAAAGATTTTTGTTCTCTGATGCTTTCCTCTAATGTGTTATATGGATTATGTGAATTTATGGAATTACCTAAAAAGGAATGGGCAACTTTAGGACCTTCTCTCATCTCTTTCCCATATACGATGCATATTTGAATGATTAATGTTTCTGTGTTGATACAGCATCCATATATAACATTGCTGTTTCCCAGTGGGAGCAGAGTAAGTACCTTTATTACTCCAGCCACCAGCACTGCCCAGCCTGCAGAGTGCTGGAATGTTCCGGCTCCACATGCGGCTTCTCCGGCTCAGCACATGCCACAGTTCAGCCTGGCCAACGTTTCTTCACTCTACTCTGTTATTGTTTTCCTTTTAATCAGGCCTCTGTCATCCGTGTCAAAGTGACTCCCAATCACCAGAGTGATGACAAACCCTGGGAGCAGCCTCTCCATCAAAACTGGGAGACTTTTCCAACAGGCTGGAGCTGCTGCATTCAAAACAGACCTGGAGAAAATGTGTTCTCACTTTTGTGCCTGTGTGCTGAAAAACTGAAACATTTCCCCCTAATTCAATGTCAATCTGATGCCTCAGGCACTTGCTAGAGTTTATTCTTTTCATCTATGTAATGATCTCTTCCCATGACTCTTACCAGAAATTTTTTCTAAGAAGAGAGGGTCTGTTTTCACCTCGGAACCAGTACTCACTCCTCATTCCTGCTTCAGCTCAGAATGTTCTAGTGAAATCACAGTCATTTCCAAATACATTTAGGTTAGATCCAGCAAAGCAAACAAGAACTCCTAAGGTAGCAGTAGGCTTGCCTGTGAAATTTAAAACTGCCAGCATTCTCACAGCACAAGCTTTTGCGCAGGAAAACCTAGACCTTCCATGCAAGTAGGCTGATGGGAAGAATGGCTGTTCCTCAGATCCTAAAAACATACACACAGGCTTTTCCAAGTGGCTGTGAGAGCTCTGGGTCAGGGCATGTGTGCCCCACAGCTGGAGGCAGTCTCCAGGCCACTAATTCCCTCCTGTCACCTGTCAGCCTTTCTAGCATGTTCTGAGCCACAACCAGAGTGGTCCCACTGTCATTTCCCCAATCTCCTACAGGGTGAAGGCAATTAGATTAGAACAATTCTTTTTGTTGGTACCAAAACAGAACAGCTGGAGGGCACAGTCAGAGCACCTGCCGAGGTTCCTGCCGAGGTTCCTGCCGAGGTTCCTGCTGAGGTTCCTGCCTCTCTCCGGGGTTTGGGTGCCTCAGTCTGTTTGGGCTGCACAGCCTCAGAGCCCCTCCGGGATTTGGGCCCCGACCAGTGCAGTGTCCTGCAAGATGGAACGTGGAGATGGCGATCCTGGCCTGTGAAGGCACTGGTGTGGTACATTCTGTTACTGCAGCTCCTGTGGGGTGAGAAAGGAGGACATCCATGGTGCCTGCTCTCCTTGCAGCTTGGCCCAGGGAGGAGGGTCCTGCTGGGCCGAGCTCTGCGGAGGATTTACACACTCAGGGACAGCCCGGATGGGCTCTGCCTTCGACCCCCAGCACAGTGCCATGACATTCTTTGCTGTACTCATTCTGCAGCCCATGAATGTGGCCTGGGTAGCATTCGGCAATTAATAGGGCTGACAATTAACGCTCAACAAAATAGAGATCAGCACAATATACACACAGGCAATTTGAAAATTACATCTGTGCTTTCAAATGGACACGTGGATTGCTTGGGAGCTCTGAAGCCAAACACACAGGAGTGTGTGCACATTGATTTTTGCCTAAGGTTGTTCTGAAGGTCTTGTTCCAACACGTACCACAATTACCTTCCCAGAGCACTAATAGGAACACCAGATAAGTATCCGAATTGCAACACTTTGTGCTCATAAAATTAAAGCTTATTATGCTGATTAATGCCTAATGAAATGCATGCAAATAAAAAGTGCAAAGTTCTCCTCACTCCTCAGTGTCACTGCTACTCCACTTTTAGCCTACCCTAAGCTTTGACACCTGACACTACAGTATTTGTATTTCTTACTCTTGCTTTACAATGGTTTGGGTTTTCTAGCTCTGTTCCTCCATGTAAGCCCATTCTCTCAGTAAGCAAGTGCCAATGATAACCCAGGTGCAGATTTTGTAGTGTAAAATGTAAAAAGGAAATAATACTTAAATTGGCATTTTCTTCCTGAGTCTAGTAAGAACTCAGCTCAATTCAGTCTGCTTTTTGTCTATAATGAGCACTAATACCATGATTAAGTAGGGGGTTTGTGAGTATATTGGTGGTTTGTATTTATTTTGTCACATACCATAACATGTAGCAAATAAACTGCATTATGAAGCTGATTTGCATTGTACATGCAGGCTTGTTACACGCAGAAACATTATAAAAACACCTTGTTAAGAAAGCCACAGATTCTAGATAAGGAAGAAGACAGTATGATCAATGCTGAGTAGGAAAAGCAGTAGTAGTAGTGTATTATTTATCCTAATGGCTCAGAAATTGTTACTTATTATAACATATCAATATAAGCATTTAAATCAGCAACAGAACTGCACTGAGTATTGCAACACACTGCATCCTTGGACATGTTTATGCTCAGAGCTGGGTTCTCAGCCCCTGAACTGCCTCACGCTCCAAACTCCAATTTCTGCTTTGCTCCCCCAGGGATCATTTCAGGGGAATTTCTTCTGCAAGGTGAGATGCAAAGATGCCTGAGAATTAGACAACAGGCAATAAAATACTAAAAGTGAGTTGTATTTTTGGAAAGGACAGGAGCAAGGGGTGTCAGTAGCGCTCAGAGCTGCTGCGGTGGCAAGAGCAGCGAACTCCAGCACGGACAGGCTGCTCCTAGGAGTAGATCATATCCACGTGCCCCAACAGCCTCCCGAGTGTCACTGTGAGGCCAGAGGCCAGGTGATGGCCTCTAAATCACCATGGGAGAGCCAGGAAGCAGGCACGGAGCAGAAACATTTTTGAGGTTAACCTGCAGGCTCCTGGGTGAAGTGTGAGAAGCAAGGCTCCTGGACTGGGAGTATTCCTTAATTTGGGCTGTTAGTTGAGTACCCTGGACAGATATGTCTGAGAAAGAGCTGTCACCACCTGCCAGAGGTGGGAAGTGAGCAGAGCAATCAGAGGAACTAGGCTCAGGAAACAGGTAGCAAAACAGAGACAAGTGTGATGTGATGCTTCAAGGGGTTAAAAATAAAGAAGGTGATGGGATTGCAACAGATGGGAGTTGGGGGTGTCCTGGCAAATGATCACCAGCATCACTGTGGTGTCAGGCCAGGGGCATTAGCACGTGCTTGTGTATGCAGGAGTCCTTCATGCAGCTGAGCTGGTCACTCGGGCCCACAGAGAGACACGGGTCAGGAAAAAAAATTATTCTTAGATTTTTTTTTTTGGTTTTCCAATACTAATCCATGGCTGAGAGCCCAGCATAAGGCAACAGTGTGAATCACCGGCACAGATCTGCCTGGAACTCAGGCATTTAGGATTCCCGTTCCCACGGTCTCCCACTCAGTCTGTGTTTCCCAATTTTCTCCCATGCGTGATGCCTTCCTCAGAGGGGAAAAAAACACTTGTGGTGTAAAATTGAGAGAGAATAACTCATAGACTGATAGTCCTGTTTGAGCTTAAGTGGTGAGTGGAAAAGAGGAGGAGCAGAAAAAAGTGGAAAAGTGCACAGGAGAAAGGATGTATCTGTGAGCAGGTGTCATGTGAGAAACCCTCAGGGTTATTTCCAAGTGAAATTCCCCATAGAGCTCATATTTTACAGAGGTTTCCTAGGGAATATCAGTTCCTTAAACCCACCCTCTTGTTCCTGATAGAAGTCAATAGCAGAAGGATTTTGAGTGTGAGTTTTCCCATCTCAGGGACCACCGGAACATTGTTCCTGACAATGTAGGCTGCAAAGTTTTGTGAATATGTAGTGACAAACTTTGGGTCTTACAGATAGTCTGACATGTCATTGTGTGTTCCGCAGCTAGGGCTTCATATTTGTAACTGATTCAAACAGAAATCTCTGCTGAAGGCATTTGGACCAGACACGGTTTTCTGGTTGCATCAGAGAGAAGCAAAGATTTATTAGCATTTATTCCACAGGAACACCAATCACGGTAGAGATTAACTCGGGTAACAGTGATTTGGAACAGGAATACAGATGGAAGAAGCAGGCAGGACATCCAGAGAGCTCTGACGAGCCCCTGGAGTGAGCAGTGTTGGGTAACCTGGATATGTGTTCGCTCCCGCTCGTGGCAGGGGTGTGCTCAGTCATGCTCAGTAGAGTCTTGCGTGGTCCGAAGGCCTCGCTGGGAGGTCCTGCAGTGGAACATGCTGGTCTTGCCAATCACTCCTCAGACTTTCTAAAACTCCCTGTTGAAAGATGGAGGGGAGCAAGAATTTCTGTGAAGAATTCAGCATTTTTAACCTTACGTTCCTCTGTAAGTATCACCGGTGCAGTTCTCGGTGCACCAGGATTGTTTGCAGCCTTCAGGAAAGGTCCGGACAGTGTCAGACCTAAGTCTGTACTCTGTGTGTGTAGCCTTAGCAATCAGCTCTACGGATCTGCTTCCGTTCTCAGCTGTGCAACCCCAAATCGCTTTAAATTTAGAGCAGCTGCAGGAGTACAAACCAAATACAGATGAACTCAAAATCTGCATTTATGTGTGTTGGATATTTACAGCAAATTTTTATAACTTAAGAATAGATGGCACATAATATGCTTTAATCTTGCCCACCAATCATTGATATATGTTGGAGTGTTGCAGTTCAGAGGAGTACATTTTTATGGAGGAGTTTGCAAAGCCTATCTATGAATTTTTTAAAAACTAGAGCTCATCTTCATCAAATTTTTCTGAATAATCCTCATGACACAAAATCCTCCTGAATTCACTGCCTTTGTTTCAGCATCAGGAGTGTCTATGCAGTGTCCCTACTATCTGCACTGATGGCTCCAGGCCCTTTGGTTAGTCTGCAACAGAAACACTGTGTTTGGGACAGAGCCTGACTGAGCCTAATAAGGAATAAATAGAAGCATCAAAGCAGGACCATTTTCCATCTTTTCATAAAAAAACAAAAGTGGAAGTGAACCTTTCTAAGAATTACATCTTACTGCTCATTTTCACCATTTTCAGGCTTTTGTCTGAAGTGCTGTCAGAACCTAGAGCCTTACCCAGTCTCATGTGTTTTATGGCTTCAGACACTTCCTCCATAGTTGCTCCTCTCTCCAATGTTTTGTTTCCTTCCAGGCAGAGCTTCATGTTTTCAGCACCTCCTGGAATCACAGCCAGGAAATCAGATATGGATCAGACCTTTTGGTCACTCCCCATCTTTTGCTAATTCAGTATTTTGCAGCAAATGCCCCTTATATTTTAAATGCCTGGAGTGTCCCAACTATTCTACTCTGCTTTAACCAAGCTTCTTAATGCCAGTCACAGTTATAACCTCTGACTTCCCTAGCTCCCTGCATGCTTTGGATTTGGCATCATTTTCCTTTTTACCCCTCCATTTCCTCTTTTTACACATGCTCTGACACAACCCTTCATCCCATCCTTCATGCTGCTCATGTTAATTTGTCACTGTCTAAGAACAAATGTCAGAGCGGCCTTAAAACAAGATTGGGAAAAAACCAGCAAAAATATTTCCAGGAAGGAAGTTGTTTTATCCTTTCCCGCTATTCAGAGAGAATCATGAATGGCAGGATGTACTTTTAAATTCCATTTTTACCTTGGCTTTCACAAGAGTCACCAGGCTGGGACTGGGAAGATGAAGACCGAGAGAGGCAGGATTTGCCCCCTCCTCCTTCACCACTGCCACCTCCTCCACCAGAAGTTTTACCACAGGTTCCACCTCCTGTTCTTCCTCCACTCCCTCCTCCTCCACTTTCAGAAGAAGAAGATCTTCCATAGGATCCTCCAGTTCTTCCTCCACTGCTTCCTCCACCTGAGGACCAACAGCTTCCTCCTCTACTACTTCCTCCATGACCTCCTCCTTCTGAAGATCCACCACCAGCTCCCCCTTGTGAAGTGCTGTAAGGAGGAAAGGGTGTGTTATTTCCTTCTTCCCTTTAATTCCCACAGGTAACGGCACTTCCAATGGTACTTAGGGAAAGAAATGGCAAAATATAATTCTAAATACTTTTGTAAAAGTACAGCTTTGCATGCCGCCAGCTAAGATTTAGATTCCATGTGAGTTCTTGTGTTTGTAGTAAATATGTTGATGATTAATCAGTTGCACCAGTTCCTAATATAAATTATTGCTGCTTTCCTCTTTCCCTGATTGCATTGATGGAAAGTTAATTAATTGATGTCTGTACCTAATGCCCTGCTGCCCCTCCTGCAGCAGCGCCCGGTACTGCTGGATCTCCTGCTCCAGGCGGGTCTTGATGCCCAGGAGCATCTTGTACTCCTCGTTCTGGCTCTCCATCTCACAGCGGATGCTGGCCAGCTCCTCCTCCAAGGGCCCGATCATGCTCTGGATCTGCTGCAGCTGCATGTTATAGCGGCGTTCCGTGTCTTCCAGGTTGGATTGCAGAGAGTCTACCTGCCAAGGGAAAACAAAATGCAGGGTTTATGGGAATGTGGTAGGATTAGATCGTTCTTATGCCCAACACAAGAAAAATCTCACATGGTGTCAGATGCACCAAGGATCTTCACTGACTGTTGCAGCTGACCTCCTGTCACCCCAGCAACTCCCAAGTGCTTTGCATTTCAGAGGATTTGGGGCAGTTGTTACCTACCAGACTGATTTGCGACTGCAGCTCAATTTCCAGGCTCTGAAATTCACGTCTCAGCACAGAGATCTGTTGGTTGCTTGATTCCACTTCCTGGCTACTTGAGTGGACCTGTTGACTCACTTCCTCCATCTGAAAAATTAATGTACAGAATTGGAGTTTCTGAGTTTTACTTACAGTGCCAACACGGCAGTTAATCATAGGACCATGTGGAGCACCTTAATTTGCAGAAGGGCCACTGGTAATATGGGCCTGTTAAACTTGCTTGTGTGGCTCTGCCAGAGCAGTTCAAGCCCACTTGTGATTTACTCCATTTTGACCAAAGGGATTCTATCATTATTTCCTAGAAGCAATGGATGTTGTGTCATTCGTCTACAGGAAGTTCTTACCAAGAGGGTGTTTTTAACATGAACATTCCAACTGTCACCATTTACCTTGCTTTCATACCACTTTTCAACCTCTGCACGATTTTTCTGAATAATAGCTTCATATTCATGCCTCATCTCATTCAGTTTTTTCAGCAGATCCTCTGCTGGAGCAGCATTCATCTTCACACTCACATCCCCATTGGACTGGGATTGCAGCAGTTTCATTTCCTGCAGAGAAAAATCAGGCCCAAAGACAATGACGGCAAATGGAGCCTTTCAACTACATACTTTAAAAAAAAAAAATCTATCTATATATATTTATTCGGGGGGGGCGGGCTGTGTTGCAATTATTTGGCCTTGACTTCCCCGTCATTGCTTGTTGAGGGGGCACCCTGGGACGGCCCGGCCCTGCCCCTCGGCCGGTGTTTCAAGCAGAGGATGTCACCTTCCCACATCTCCAGTGTGTGTTTCAAGGACCTGGCTCTTACCTCCTCGTGGTTCTTCTTGAGGTTGATGATCTCCTCCTTTAGAGACTCAAACTGCATTTCCAGGTCGGACCTGCTCAGGGTCAGGTTATCCAACAAGGGCCGCAGGCTGTTGAGGTCGCTCTCCACATTCTGCCGGAGCCCGCTCTCCATCTCGTACCTGTGCCAGACACGGCGCAGAGAGGTCAGCCCTGCTCTTGGCACCTCAGTCCTTCTCCCACTATTTATAGAAAAGTTCACCTATTCCAGTATCAGCGTCTGCTTTTGTGTCTGTACTTCAGAGCATGTAGCATCTCTCAACCAGCAGAATTAGGAAGTCATCAGCCAGTACTTAACATTTAGTTATTAATATTACTTAATAACGAAAGTTATTATCCTTTATACTACATAAATGTAACATTTGGTATTAATATTGAACTTTAATATTAAAATGTGTTCTGTGGTCTCTTTCATCATCTCTTCTTACTGCAGCTTTATGCAGGTTCCATCTATCCGGTTAACCTGACTTCCGGTGACAGAAAATCCCGATTTTTAGTTTCTTAAAAATAAAACTTTTTGTAACCTCTGGCTCCACAGCCATAAGCAGCATTCCCATCAAAGATCATTCTAGAAATACTGAAATTTTTGAAGTTTCACAAATTATTTCAGCTGCGCAGCCATGGAAGCAGGAGGAACCCAAGTCCCTGTGGACTGATATTTGTTTATGGAATGAATTTATGAAACTAAGTTCAGGAAAGCAGGAGGAAGGAAGTCAGTGCCTGGAAAATAGGAATATATATTTACTTTATTCTAAAGTCTTCTGCAGTCATCTTTGTGTTATCCAGGTCCAAAAGTACCTTGTTGGTTTCCACAGCCGCAGTGACGATCTAGAAGAGAAACAACACGTTAGGAAAACATTCCCTGTGAATATCTTGATCTGTCAGTGCTTAAACTTCTCCAGCAGAGAACATCCTACCTGGTTTTGAAGTTCTTCAATTTGTCCATAATAGTGGCTGTAGTCCTTTGGGCCAGTAGGACCTTGCTTCTGGTACCACTCCCTGATTAACTGTTCAAGCTGAGCATTTTCCATTTCCAAATTCCTGACTGTCTCCATGTAGGAAGCCAGGCGTTCATTAAGGCTCTGCATGGTCAGCTTCTCATCATTGGAGAGAATTCCCATATTCCCTCCATGAAAGCCACCACTGCCAAAGCTGCCACCGCTGAAACCAGCACCAGCTCCACCAAAGCCTCCTCCATAAGCACCCCCAAACCCACTCCCACCTGACCTGAAGCCCGTTCCCATGCTGCTGTGGCCCATTCCCCCTCCATAATATCCACCACCCACTCTTCCTCCACAGCTGCTGCTGCTCATTCCTCCTCCATAGCTACTGCGCCTGCCATAACCACCAGCTCCCCCACCACAGCTGCTCTGGGAGCTTCCTCCACCACAACTGCTGCCAGAAAACCGGCCACCACCACTTGTCCTGGAAGTGATTCTCCTTGAGGAGGCTGAGGAATGTGAGCTGCCCCCTCCACCGCTGCTCCCTCGCAGGCAGCTTTTCAGGGGCTGCTTGGAGCCACAGCTCATAATGGCAGCAGCAAATAACTCAGGTGAAAACTCAGTTAGCCTTACAGTTGTTCTGGAATCATAGCTCCAAATTCCAGCTGGCCTCCTCTGCATTTATACCTGAGACAGTGGGTGTCGCCGTGGAAGGGAGTACCCGCTTTCCATGTGCATTTGCAAGCCCTAATTTGCCAAAGGGATATGCCTGACAGTGTCAGGAAGCTTAACCCTTCCTCTAAGTGTTTGTGACCATTTGTTTATTAACACAAAACATGTAATTTCTGTTGGGTGGCTCTAAATTAGGGACATCTTTGCTGAGATCTAGTGCGCTGGCTTACAGTCATCCGAAACAAACTCATCCCACTCACCTTGTCCTGGTCACATCCCTCTCCGCACAACAACACACTGCCACAATATGGGACAGTGATGGATGTTCCTGTCTCTCTTCTAATGCTCTGATATTTGTCAAGGAATTCTGGCTGATTTTTTTATACTTCAGTGATATTTTCACAGGTTTATGGTTATCCTATGCTGTGTGCTCCTTAATTTTAGTCCTTTATTGCTTTATGCCTTTGGAAAGCCTATCGTAGGATGCATGTTGTATGTACATGGAACCACTCTGACTTCTTTGTAATATCTCATAAAAACTCAGTGAACATTGCCAAATGTCACGTGTTAGCAATTATTTCAATCACACCTCTACAATTGTGTTTTATAAATAAATTAATTATGAAAAATGCTATCACAACAACAGCAGAACAGCTCTGTGTCAGGCTGTGAGGGAAGGAAGTGTGGCAGATTGTTGCAGGGAAAAAACCCTCCATGTGCTCTGACCAAATGCAGGTACAGGATGGTTGAGAAAGCTAGGAAAGCTTCCCAGCTTGGGGCTGGTCTCTCCTGACATGCCTGGGATGTCATTGGTCATGTTCTCACTCCTGAAGGGAATTCAGAATTTTATCAGGATGTTTTCCCTATGCAGCACAAATACAAACATACTTAGAGGAGAAAGGTAGAGTTTCTGGTTTGGGGATTAAATCAATAAAGTACATCAAACAATAGCACTTTTCCTTCAGATTTGTTTTCCATTCACAGACACAGCATGACCAAAAGCAGGAAATATTTACTATCTCCCATTTTCTTATTTTAAGATCGTATCTTTGCCCAATGCAGTGGATAGTTCAACAGCACATCCACCCTGTGAGCCCTCACAGCACCCTGAGCCTCGGACAGTGACATTTCTACCCTGGGTACCTCTCACCCCTTTCTTCCTGCCCAGGCACACGATCCTTAGCAAATCCCAGTCTGTTACCTGTTGTACCTTGTCAGTGGAACTCGTTGTGTGATACCAAATTTCCTGTATTGATTTGGGATATTACTGTTTTCTCACTCAGCCTTTGTGGTGGTGGTTGTCGCTAATTAAGTTTTGTTTGTTACAGCAAGTGTTTGTGGAAACAGTTTTGGAAAAGGTCCCTCCCAGCACACCCTGGCCCACGCAGAGGACATGCCTCACGTTCCACCTGCTGCTCCACTTCATCTCTGAAACATCCATGGGAGCAAGGCTTCCCTTGGATTGTAGGAATTTAAATGGTTCACTTCAACACTCAGTGGAGTCTGGGGGATAATTTTAGCTCCCTCCAATGAGAAATCCTATTCTCTCAAAGTGAATGAAATTCTCTTCTACACTTTCAGCTACTTTGGCTCAAGAAGCAATTGAGTTATGTCCCATTTAACTGTTGCTTTCAGATGCTGACACCCCTGACACAGGGATGTGGGAACAAATCTATGTTGTTCTGTATAGTTCTGCAGAAGGGTTTTGCTTTTTGTTTTTCTTCCCCTGGAAAGATGTTTATTATCTTTTACATCTGTCATTCCTTTCAGGAGGACCAACCTTCCTGTCTTTGCAAAAGAATATGTTTGGGTGGTTTGAATATCAGTGAGGATGTTTGTGTGCAACTTCACAGCTTCATGTTTAATACATGAAAGGAAGATTTAATGCCATTTTTTACCTAGAATTTGTGCAGGCAACATACTTCAAGAGTGAAACTTAGCTCCTTAAAACTGAAGAAGCCTGACAGATTCAGTGTGTCTGGAAATCCTGGCCAGGATCAGAGACAGAAGTTACTGAACAAATGGTTCCTGAAAGGAATGCTTTATTTTAGAGCTGCTGTAAGGTGCAAGCTGGTTTATGAGGTGGTAATTTTCTCTGCAGTTATGTCTCATAGGATCGTCCAGGCCCTTGCAACACATTGAGCTTCCTGGGTGATATTAGATAATGTTTCCAGCAAAATCTAGAGATGCTGCTGAGGTGCAGCTGGAGGGCTGGGAAACCTTCACGTAAGAGTGATTGCAATAAACTCTGCGGGAACTGGAAGGATCCCCAGTGGTACCTGTGAAATGGGACAGTGAAACGTTATGGAATCTGGGGCTGCTCACTGCAGCAGAGCCAAGAACTGGTCAGAGCCAAACTGGGAGGGGGCGGGGGCAGAGGAGGAGGAGGAGGAGGAGGAGCAGGAAGATGCCTTGGAGGTAAGTGGCACCACAGTTGTTTGCAATGAGGCCTCTCCCTCTTCCTGTGATGAAACTGTTAACGAGCTCCTGCCCAAAGAGGAGGGTGGACTATTTAAGCCTGAATGGCTCACCCAGCACTGGTAGGCATCCTTTCAGGAGGGGCAGGAATTCACTCAGCAGTTCAATGGCAGAGGTCCTGTGTGCCCCACACAACCCAGATGTGCGTTGGCTGAAGCAGAGGCTGCAGGAGAATGAAGCCCTTTTCCTTTGGGAGTGTGGCAGCAGGAAGGGGTGAGGCTGCCCCAGCTTCTGTGGTGGGCTGGGGCATAGCCCAGGCTGGGGGTGTGGGTGCCGTCTCCTCTCAGCCACCAGCACCACCTTTCCCAGCTCTGCATCCACACCCTTCCCACTCTGATGTGTTTGGGAGAAACTGCCGAGGCTGCTGAGCACATTGGGGGTGTCAAGACTGGACTGTTGTCTACTCCTTTTTGTGCTTCAGTGGGATCCTTTTCCATCCTTCCTTCTTCTGGTCAGGCCTTGTCAGGAAAACTCAATTCTCTTATGTTGCTACACAGAGAAAAACTATGAAATATCTACCTGGGGAATATGACTCATTCTCATAATTATATGCTATAAACTAGCTCCCATTATATGATCATCAGGCAATTTTATTAACACCAGATAATCCCATAGGATTTCTCCATAGTAGAAAAGAAAGACAGGCTGTGCAATGTGACTGTATTGGAGGGTGAACATCATTCTTGTTTGTACTCTGCTCTTCCTTCCAGTAAGGTTCAGTTGCTTGACACTTAGCATGAAACTGTTCTCTTCTCCACTAAAACTTAAGTGATGAGGGGTTTTTTTCTTATCCAATAAAAAGCTAGATGTTTGAAAAGTGAAAAATCTGATTTGGATCACTTGTAACATATTATGTTTATTGTTTAATAGTGGATTAATTGAGAGTTCTAAGCAAAAAGTAATTCCTACCCAACGATTCCTGATTGTTCACTCTGTAGTGAGGGCACAGTGTGTTTGGAATCTCTTTTCTTCCCCTCTAACTCAGCTGTGGGTACCTGGGAGCAGTTCCATCCAGAAACACCTGAGGTTGAAAATGTTGTCAGTTTCAACAATTTCCAGTGAAATGTGTGCTTTTCTATAAATGTATTTTTGTAATTAGAAATAATTCTGTCCAAAGATGGTGGCCTGTCCTCCTCCAGGCAGGGGCCTCCTCACCAGTGGGCTTGGGTTCGTTCCCACAGCCCAAAACACACAGTGTGGTTTTAGATCTCAGTGAAATTCTGTGAAAACCACCTGCAAGTTGTGGCCTTGGCAGTGCTGGGTGAAGGGCTGGACTCAAGGACCTCAGAGGGCTTTTCCAACTTAAATCATTCTGTGACTATCTGATGCCAAAAACTATTTAGGCTTTTTTTAAGTGAAGAGTTTAAAAATATCTGTTTTGAAGTGAGAGAGTAAGTTCCCACCTCTCCTGCTCTATTCTGCAAGACAGGGTGTAATTCTTGGCATCTACCCACACCCTTAGGTATGCGGTCATGGGGAATACCCCTGGAACCTGTCCCTGTTGTGTCCGATGGTCCTAATGCAGCACGTTCACCCACTGCTCAGTTAAAGCTGGACTCAGCACGGGCAGGTGACCTGCTGCCCACCAGGGAAGGGCAGTCAGGAGTGCCCAATCCAGCAAACGTCCCTCCTTTAGGAAAAAAACACAATTCCTGCCTACAGTCTACCTGATCTGTTACTCATTGCAGAGTGGAGTAGTGATGAAACATTAAAGAGCACCTTCAAAAGCTCCACCACCCAACAGAGCGATGGTGGTTGTGATAGGAGCAGTAATTAGGTGAGTCAGAGCCATAAGAGACTTTCAGAGCACAAACCCTTTGATTTGGAGCTGCTGCATTTTGGGTCTAAACAGCCCGTGGCCCAGCTGACTCTCTGGGGTCTTAGCTGCTGCTGCTCCATTGACAAGACCCTCTTTAGCAAAGGGTCATTGCGGCACATTTATGGAGACACACACTGTGGAGACCCTGGGTTTCACTCTGCTCCCACCTAACAACGTGATGCAAACTATTCCAGCGCCGTTTGGAAAACATAAACAGGCATTAGCAAATTGGTGAGCGAGTTTCAGCCTGGCGTCTGTTCCGCACACCCCCACATGGGAGAACACCCGGGGTCTGCGGGAGGCGGGGGGACACCTGCACCGTCCCTGCACAGTCACACACAGAATTGGGTCATGTCGACCTCGCTACGAGTGTGACCATTAAATACCCATGGGGCTGGAGCAGGATGCCAGGGCTGGTGGCATGTTCTGTGTTTTCTGGCAGTGGGATCTGCCCAGCACATCCCGCAGGCACCACTCCACCTGGCTGGTCTGTTGGGAGGGGATGAGCCGAGCCCCCAGCGCCGGCTTTGCTGCTCGCCTCTGCCCTGGGCGCCCTTCAGCAGCTCGGTGGGAGCCGAGTGCCCTCTAGAGAGCACCTGCAGCCCATGGCTGGGATCATTCAGCTCTTGCATCTCCAAATCTCCAAATATTCCATGTCGTGAAACAAAAAATATGTCGGGATCCCTTGGCATGGTGGGCACAGGGCTTGGTGGCGCAGAGGGAACACTGCTCACCCCACTGCAGGGCAGGGGGCCTGGACAGGGCTGAAATTGCTGCAGATTGTGGATCAATGCATTTTTATATCATATTATTTTAATCACATATCCCTGTACTTCTGTTGAATAGGCTAACAGCAACTACTTCCACTTAGCCACAGACAGGATTAGCTCAATTTAGCATCTCCGGATCTCTTAGGAAAATGTGAGCCCTATTTTAAGCAGAATTTCAGACCTTGGTGTCAGGTAACATGGTGTTTGCACACCTGGGGCAGAGCAGGGACCAGACAGGTCAGGGCCAGGCCAGGGGCTTGGGACCAGAACACTGACAGGTCAGCATTCCCTTCGGATCTGCCAGCTGGGAACAGCTGACACCTGATGGGGAGAGCTGGGAAGTGCCAGGGTTTCCCAGGCACTTTCTCCATTTCCTCATTCTTCAGCACAAGAAGCATTTGCACGTTAGTCTGGATTGTTAATTATTCCAGCTGCTCTTAAATTTTTATGTGACTTTAAATACAGAAATACAGTGCTAATGGCAAACCTCTGCTTCAGACTCGGTCCAAACTGGACAGTTTTTGGATTGGCTAGTTTTGCCCTGTGTTCTCAAGTATGTTCAATGTCTCTGACCTCTGGGAAAAACAACACAAAACCAACCCAGTATTTTAAATTTCTCTCTCCTCTGAGAGAAACAACCAACCAAACCCAACCCAGTATAAATATTTTCACAGATGCTTCAGGTTGCTATTTCATTCTGTGGTACGAGAGGGGCAGTGCTGATGGAGCAGAAGGTGCAAACTCATATGCCAAATGCCCAGGATTTTAGTTTCGATGAGGACCTGTCTCTCACTCCCGGAGGGTCTGATTTACGCTGTTCTGCTAGGAGGAACGAGCAGCAGCTCCGGCGTTTCGTACGTGGGTTTGGGCCAGCTGCCGGGAGAAATCCGAGTCTGGGAAGAGCAGGAAGAGACCCTGGCCTGGCACCAGGAAGGTGCGGTGCTGCCGGCAGGAATTCCCGGTGTCCTCCCCGCTGCTGGGATCAGCATCTCTGGTCCCGGCGCGGCCGCCGCGGGAGCGCCCGTCCCCGCCGCCTCCCGGCCGCCAGGGATCACTCTCATCCCTTCTTCGCTCCCTCACAGCCCAAATCCCGCCCTTCCTTTGCCCCGTCCCGTCTCCCGGTTTATTGCAGCGCAGAAACCAGCCCGAGCAGAGGCAGAAATGCTCCTTTGCACGTGTGTGGCACAGTCAGGAGCTGGGCTTGGGGAAATTAATTTGGTTTTATGTTTCAAATGTTTTCTAATTTCTCAGCAAAAGAGTCCAAAATATTTGACACGTGTTTAGGTGTGAGAAATCTTTGTACTGTGTCATGTAAGCTACAAAAACGGCTTCCAGGCCATCGTCTCTTTCCATCCTGTGGGTGTCTGCACAGCTGTGGATGTCCAACCACCCCTCGGCTGTCTGAAGAGCAGAACATTTTCCATCTTAGCACCTGCTGCTCTGCTGACAGGCATCCAGGAGAAGGGGTACTGTCCTTGCAGGGTCCCCCTCCCCGGGCAGCTGGTCGACACAGAGGAGGTGGAGTTCGCTCTGCCGAGGGCAGCAGCACTCAGACGTGCTCACACTGCACAAGGAGACGGGTGGGATCAGGAGACACCTGCCCCCCTCGAGGGGCTGCAACACAGACCTGCTCGGACGTGTGTGACTGACACTGTGCTCCCCAGCACCAGTGCATCTCCCGGTTTAACACCTGACACATCTGGAGAGCAGCTGGAGGTGTGCACCAGAGATGGCTGCTAAGGTAATACCTGTGTATGGATACACACCAGCCTGAGCCTTGGCATGGACATTTCTGTCACTATTCCTTCACTGATGAGCTCCAGCTCCCTGGCCTGTCTGACTCCTACTGTGTCATACAGAAACAGGCAACATCAGCCTCAGGCTGTGGTAACAGGGAGGAGCTGGACAAGACTTGCCAAAGCAGCTTTGTTCCCAGTGCAGGATGCTCCTGACCAGTTTAGGTGCCCCTTGTTCATGGATCAGCACCTGGTGTTGTAAAGGAACTCCATTTCAGACTCAGGTTCTTGATTGCATCAGGCAGAAGCAAAGTTTTATTAGAGACATTTTTCACCAGCAGGTACATGAGTGACCTGACTAACTCAGGTAACTTCTAGAGGTTACAGCATTGCAGAACAGAAGAGCAGAACAGAGGAGATGCCTCTCAACACCCCCTTTAGCTACGTGGCCAAGCGTCGCTGAGTTACTTCTACTTTCTCTGCACAGAGGGTGCAGTGAACACGGAGTGTTTCTGGGTTGTCTGTGGGTTTCCCTTTCACCTTCCAGTCTGTTTCTTCTTAATCACAAATTCTCCTGCAGGTCACTGGAGAGAGAACACAGCAGCATTATTTGATTGGAACACAAGTAAAATCCTTCAACTAACAGAAGTTCAATCTGTGTGGTGCCCTTGTATCTGGAATGCATTGCTAAGCAGGAGCAGTTCGTAGCAATCCAGGAAACCCCAGAAATTCCCTAAATAATTTGCTTTAATGGGAATTTGCACTGGTACAGTTATAGATTTACTCTTCTTTTTACTCCTTCCAGACTCTTTTGCTAAGCTTTGACTGTCTTCTTCTTTACTTCTACTTCCAAATCTTCCCTTCATTCCTTATTTCCCTGGCCTTCTCCTCTGTGTTCTACTGCTCTCTCTGTTTCCCATTTGCTTCCTGCACCCCGTGTTCAGTCCAAGCTCTCTTTAAACCTATTTCTCAGTGACACCACCACTGTAACAGATCACACGTGTAGCACAGTGACTCAGAGAGGATGCCAATGACATATCCTAGGAATATGCTGTATCCTGGCCTTAGTGCTCAGGAACAAACTGAACAAAGCTGGTTTTGCTTTTGTGAAAACATGGCCCTTACCTTGTATGTCTCCAGTCTTGCAGGGTGGGACCTGGGGCTGGCAGTGGGCAGCTGAAGTTGTTGTGTAGGTGTGGCTTGTCCTAATGACCCCTCCACCAGTTCCGATTCCTCCTCCATGACTAGTGGGATAAATTTGGTGAGAGAAAAAGGGAATTTTAGAACTTTACTGACTGACTACATGCAAGAAACTCTCAAACTATGGCCTTTAGAGAGGTTTCAGTATTTTACATTACATTTTCTTTCACTTTCAGAGCTGCTTTGAATTTGTGCTCCTCCTCAGCATGGAACTGCAATGTGGAACATTGCTATTAATTTGTATTTTGACATTTCTCACCCATCTCACTATAGAAAAGGGACTGTCACCAATGCTGACATAATGCCAGGAGTGACAGTGTTGTCACCAGCAGTTAACAGATTTGGTGTTCTGCTTTGCAGATCCCGAGAACTGACATTTAGTTCTGATTTTCAAATCAGAAACTGATGTTCATCACAGTGAAGTTGCTCATGAGGCAACTTTCTTATCTCAGAGAAAGGATTAAGAAGCAGATCAGGCTGGATCTCTAATCTGTAATCCAGATCCTTGATATTTTCCTTTATTCTCTACTGGATCTAGAGAGGTACTTACATGAGGTCCTGCTGTCCTCCTTCCAACAAGCACCGGTAGGTCTGGATCTCCTGCTCCAGGCGGCACTTGACATCCAGTAAGGTCTTGTACTCTTGGTTCTGGCACTCTATTTCTGCTCTTATTTCAGCCAACTGCTGCTCCACGCACGTGATCTGATTCTGTAGTTCACCGAGGAGGGTGTTGTACTGGCACTCAGTCTCAGCCAGAGATGATTCCAAATTATTTCTCTGATAAGCAAGAAAACAACAATCATTTAAGTGTCACCCTGCAGTTTGTTATTTCCAATCCAAAAATGAACAAGGTATTCACCACCATCATGCTGGTTGGTGGGTCTGGCTGTTCATGCTGAGAAACCCAGCAGTGACCAGTTGGAGCTGTGAGTCAGCTCATCACCCACCTGGCTGAGCTGAGCTTGGAGATCGATTTCCAGGGCTTGCAATTGGCGTCTCAGTTCGGTCACCTGGTTGTTGCACGTCTCCACCTCCTGACCGCTTGTAATAACCTCCCGATTCACCTCCTCAATCTGAAATCACCAATCCAGGATAAAGAGCTTCAGGGAATATCTGGGTACACTGGACTTGCTTTTACAGGAGCAGAACATGGAGAGTGTTCAGCAAAAGGAAACAGGGAGCAGGGCAGGTTCTCTGTGCACAAGGCGTTCCCTGCTGGCTCCACTGCTTATTCATTTTACAAATCCCATTAACCTCATGGCTATTAAATATCTTTAATCCAAATGTGGAATATCTCTGTTCCAACAACACACCACAAGGCCTTGTGGCAAATTCTGCTGTTCTAGATGGGACGTAACAAACTGGTCAGACAGGCCTGTGGTGCCCGTGGAACAGAGGGTAAAATGAGTGCTGCTCTCAGGCTTCACTGAGAAGGAAGAACTGCTTATTGTCTCCATGTTTGGTCTCTGAAAGGCTCCTGAGCCCAGGGCTGTGTGTGTCAGTTTGGTTCACAGCATGAGTGTGTCACTTACCTTGCACTCGTACCAATCCTCGACTTCCTTGCGGTTGCGCGCTATCAGTGTTTCATACTGGCATCTCAAATCCTCCAAGATTTGCCTGAGATCTGGTCCAGGGCAGGCATTGACCTCCACACTCACGTCTCCAGTTGATTGTTTTCTCAGGCAATTCATCTCCTGGAAATAAATCCCAGATCAGATCATACTGCTTTTGGAAGGCAGCACAGAAGGGCAGAGCTCACTGGCCAAGAACTTCTCTCCCTGCTAGAACTGCCACCCAGCTGTGGCTGTGAAAGACACTGGAGGATGGAGCATTTTCCCAACAAATTTGTTGGCTGATTTCTTTTCTCATCCACTGGAGTCAGCAGCAGCTTTACCCCATCTGGCACTCCCAGTGTCAGCGCAGCCCCGGGAGCAGCAGCTGCCCCTGCCAGAGCTGCCTTCCCTCCCAAGGCAGAGGGGTCTAAGCCCCAGAAGGTTTAGTGGGAAAACTTTGGCCTGAAAGTGGACGATCTTTTAAATATGGAGCACAGTGGTGTAGGCAAAGTTTCCTGCCAAGGCCATGGTGCTCATAGGGTCAGGACAAGACCTACCTCCTCGTGGTTCTTCTTCAGGCAGCAGAGCTCCTCCCGCAGCGACTCCAGCTGTGCCTCCAGGTCAGACCTGCACAGCGTCAGCTGGTCCAGCACCTGGCGCAGCCCGTTGATGTCGGCCTCCACGCTCTGGCGCAGGGTCAGCTCCGTCTCGTACCTGGGTTGTGCCAGAAAGCACAGATTCAGGATGGCAACCTCCTACATGGGCTTTGTTTGTGCCAAGATCCCCCTGCTTTGACCTGCATTTTGCTGTCCAACTTGGATGCACCATGCCTTGAATTTCTGCACCACTTCATGTCTGTTATGTGAAAGCTTTTCTTCCTCATGTTTTTTTCCCTGCTCCTACTCACTGTATATTTGGTATCACTTATTCAACTGTGTTTCTGCTTTGTTGATCCCATCTACGCTGGTCTGGGGTGGAAATGGGCCGCTCCCTATGGTGCCCGTCCCCGCCTTACCACAAATGTTGTTGCTAAATGTTTTACCGAAGAACACTAATTAAGGGAGGGCTGGTGACCACGAGCAAAATGCCTTTCATCATTCTTCCCTACCGCAATGGTGTGGGGAGATGTGTCTGGAGCCTCTGTAATTAGTGCTGTGAGCCTCCCAGGGAGGTGTCAAGGAACACAGGGGAGGCAGCTGGTTCATAGGGGGGCACTCACTTCACACGGAAGTCGTCAGCAGCCATCCTGCTATTATCAATGTCCAGGATGATCTTGTTGTTATCAATGGTTGCGCAGACAATCTGGAAAACAGCAGACCATGAGAGATGTCTCCTTCTGTCCTGTTCTACTCTATATGTCTTTCTGCACTGCAATTAGGTAGTAACTCTTCACCATTCCCTTTTTCTGTTACACTTACTTAAGTAACCTTGTCCCTTGAGCAGAGAATTTGAAGGAGGTGGCTTGCCTCCTTTACTCACAGTCAGTAAAGAGATCAACCACATAGAGCCGGGAATTAAAGGGTTGTGAGATGGAACTTCCCAGTTTCAAGATCTGAAGGCAAGTTCCAAAGATGCTTCACAAAGAGAACCTAAAGAACCTTCCTTTACATACTAAATCTCAACTGACATTCAAGCTGGCATGTTCTGGGCTCCAGATCTTCAGGGAAGATGGTGGGAAGGTGTTTTTAAGCCTTAGGATCAGCCATAACCTTCATTGTGCACTTATTAGTATCAGGCTGTTTGTGCCACTGTGACAATCAGTTTCAATACTCAGCTTTTCTCATCTAGGATTTGTAATGTTTCATTTGATAAAGCATTTGATGTGTATGTTTTGTTCTTATCCATAGTTTGCTTTGCTTTTCCTGTGGGACTGACACCACTACATGTCCTCGGAGAACATTGGTAATACCACATTTGCAGATGTACAGTTGAAATACAATGTACCAAAGCATCCTTTTCCTTTCTCAGAGCATTCTCCCACCCGTATCACCTTGCAGCACCCATCCTTGATGTGCCCTCACACTCAGCAACATCATAGGGGAATTTCCCAAAATTTCGGTTTGCAAAGACATTCAGAAGAACCAAAATTCCTTTCAACAATTGCAGTAGGTTCTAAACACAAATTCAGCAATAAGCTTTCAACAGGGGAGGAACAACCCGAAGGGGGATTACCTGGTTCTGAAGGTCTTCGATCTCTTTGTAGTAGCAGCTGTAGTCACGGGGCTCGCAGGAGAGGCCCTGTGTTGCGTACCACTCTCTGATCCTGCACTCCAGCTCAGCATTCTCCTTCTCCAAGCACTTCACCTTGTCCAGGTAAGAAGCCAGGCGGTCATTGAGGTTTTGCATGGTGACCTTCTCATCGCAGGATGAAAGCAAACAGTCGCCACCCAGACCACCAACAACCACACCACCTCCAAGGCCAAACCCGAGGCCGTTGCCATAGCAGTTGCCACCTCCATAGCTCCCACCAGCCAAGCTACCAACACTCAGGCCCCCTCCATAATTCACTCCACCACAGTAACTCCTTCCAGAAAAACCTCTGCCACTGCCTATCCCAAAGGAAGAAATCCGCGCTCCACCACCACCACCACCAATAATACAGCTGCCACCACTGCTCCTGCCTTTGCTAGACACAGTAATAGTCTCCTTAATATTGCAACTCATGGCGACAGCAGTTGGAAATGCAAGCAGAAGCCCAAAGCAAGATGCACAGCTTGATACGAAATCAGACTGCGAGGTGTCCCTGGCCGCCGATCCCTATTTATACCTTCCACAGTGGGTGTCACCACTGCTGCTTCTTCCCATAAGGCTGGCTACTCCAGCCATTGGTGCCAAGAATAATTTCTCAAAGGGAAGTTTCCTTTCAAGAAGCCTGGTAGACAAGGAACATACTTTACATGTCTCTTGCTAATTTCAAAAATACATTAGCAATAATGTTTTATGAATCATCAGCTTTTTGTTTATGATGCAAACTTACAGCATTAAGCCAGGAAAAACACTGTCCTAAATTACATACCAGGAAGAAATCATTAAAGGTTATTGCATCAAAGAGCTCTTTATCTCTCATTAATTTATTTTCATTTTATTTTGAGTTGATTAAGCAGTTTTCATGCAAGGTGCTGAGGTTGGAATATGTAAGATGAAAAAGAGAGAAGAAATACTAAGTTTGCTTCTCGAATGATGTATGAGGAATGATGTAAGAACTCTGGAAAGATCAGAGACACAGAGATTAACCTTTAAATCTCTCCACTGGCAAAATGACAAATCTGAAACACTCTGCTGCGAGACAAGTGAGACCGAGGAGGGATCTCTTAATGGACACGGATGAAAGGTTCTTCATATGATTGTGGCTCTCCAGTAATTCACAAAGGATTTATTTCATTATGTGGAGAGTGTAAAGGAAGGTAAAAGTGCTTTAAATATTTCCTGTTGTTCAGTGAAAGATAATTTCTACACTTCTCCTCATTATGGATTGTAATTGTTGCTGGGAAAGGGTGGTTTTGAAACAGTGGAAGGGAGTGGAAATATCCTATGGCCAATTCCTCTGTCAATACGTACTGTGTTTTAATCAGAACTTTGGGATTGCTGTCTTGGGACATACAAAGACAGAACTACTGATAGAGCTGCACAGCAGTCGCTGCCCTGTGCTGTTCTAGAAGGGCTGGAGAAAGTGGATTTGGTACAAACTAGAGGCTCTCTGTCAGTAATGTTTCCAAATCTTATCTAGGCAAGGAAAATAAAAAGTAAGAATCCTTTCATACTTTTGACATCAATATTCAGGCTGAGCTCCTTTTCATGAGATGTTTTGCTGAGACTCCAGAGCAGTGGCCTTCTCCCTAGGGAGCCCCTTTTACAGTGGCCGTGGAGCAAAGGACAGGCATTCTGTGGCTTTCTAAACCCAACCGTGCCTTGTAAGAAATTCTCCAAGTCTGCTTCACCAGGCAAAAGTGAGTTCAAACTCTTTCTGAACTCCTCACTTGGTGTCAGGATTGTGGATTGGAATAGCTATTGTTATGGCAGGTAAATGATTCCATTTAATGAAGGATGGGATTATTCCAGTATTCATGGATTTGCCCATCATTTTATTGCTCTTATTCTTATTTCTTTTGAAAATATGTCTCCCCTTATTTTTGCCTTCTTGGATGTTCCTTATCCAGCACCATGAAAGGCAGAAGCATTCCAATGTTATCTCCAGCAAGCTGGAGACGGGTGTGGAGGGGCTTCCCAAAGTGATTTACTCCAAGACAAAGCGCTTGCCACTGGCAGAGCTGCAGCTGGACCCAGACACGGTGCCTGTGTGTCAGCCTGCCCTTTCTGCCACGCTGGGCCTCCCTCCGGCCCAAAACACACAGAAACAAAGCTCAGAATAGGTAAAAGCTCTAATAAAGTTATTGTGTATAGGAAGGAATCGCCGGATTTCATTCCTAGGACTGGAGAACATAATTGGGAGTCAGGGTGTGGTGGCAGGAGCGAACCGAAACTGCTGTAAGCTGCGTCGCTGGAAGCTTTGCCTGGTCTGCGGATGATTCCTCAGGAGTTTCCCAACAGCTGTCTGCAGCAAGCATCTTTCCTGAGTGAGCACACATTCCTTCCCCAACTCCGCAGTTATCATCCGAGCACATCAGCGTAGCGCAGGCAGAAACACGGGATGACTTGCTCCTCCGTGGGAGTGGAGGGTGTCTGCACGCTCCTGCTCCTCCGAGACACCTCGGTCCCCTCTGCCCCTCACACCTCTGTGCGTCTGCAGCAGCCCCCTGTGCCCAGGAGCCTCGTTCCACACACGCTTCCCTGTGTCTTGCTATTTTTTCTGTTCGTCTTCAGGAAATGAGGGCATTAGTTAAACTAAGACAAAATTAAGTAATTGTTCTGAGACCTGAAAAAGTTATATTAAGCTTTCCCTCCTATTTTCATTCAGTTACTTGAACTCATAAGCTTCCTGGGTCTGCCTCATCAGCACAAAGAAATAAGGAAATCTTATGGAAATGTAGTTTCCAAGGTTTGCAGCTCCATAATTTGCAACTCTTTAATAAATGGAGCGTTTCCAGGATGTTTTCTGCTGGGGAACTGTTAATCACAACCTGCCTCTCCTGAGCTGCCTTCCAGACTCATCCCAACTCGTAGGTCCACAAACAACATCACAGCGTCCCAGGAGCTGAGGCTCTACTCCCCAGGGCTTTCCAAAGGCATATTCATAATGTCTGGATTATTAGTGTCTTTCTGGCCGTGTCATTAGGTCTCTTTCACCTCTCAGGAATTCAGGACAGCTCCTTTGTGAAAGTGCGCACTTTGGACCTGCTGGACGTGGTGGGAAGGGTGGGAAGGTCGTTGATATGAGCCCAGGGAATCCAGAGGAGCAGCTAGATGTCAGTAGCAGTTCGCTAGAGGAGGAACCAGCCCAGAGCTGGTGGGAATCAGCTGGGGCTGCCAGGAGAGACCGGGAAGCTTTTACATACTATAGGTAGCTGAGAGTTTCCAGAAGACTGAAGACTGGAAGAGTCTCAGTGCAGTGTCTTTATATTTTTAGAAACAAGAGAGTGAGGACTCACAGATTGGAAAGGATTGAGGCCAAAAAGGGCAGCAGTGGGCAATCTCACTGTCTTTCTTTGCACTGAACAAGGCAGGAGGAGACAATGGGAATGGAAAAGGGAAAGATTTGCTTTTCGACTTCTCAGCCAGAACTCTGAGAACAGCTGGGATATCCTTAGGAGTCCAACACATGGAAATCTGCCATTATAGCCACTATGTGTATCTCTTTTGAATTCTTGTGAAGCACTGGCCGTACATGTCTACTGAAAGAATTCTGCATCAAGTCTGGATCTTCTTGTAGGGCTGGAACTGAACTTTAAATAAGGCTTAACTTAGAGTCTCGGTTTAAAATCTTCTACCTTTGGCCACTCTTCTGAGTCATTGCAGGCGTTCCAGTGCTGCATTATCTTGTCTTGTCCATGGATACTATTAAACTTATTGTCTGGTAGATGAAATAAAAGAAATACCACTGAGATATCTTCTCTCCATGGCCTCTTACAACAGGAGAAGGGCACCTTTCACCTGCTCCCTGAGACATTAGTGGTTGAGCTTCTTCAGGCACTTGCTAGCATGTTAAGTCTATTTCTGAAATAGAAGAGTGAGCCACACTATACAGTCCTGAAGTGATTTTGTCTTCGTACCTGTTCTCCTCCTGCCCTGAGTCTGGCTGTTCCATAACCTCCAGTCTTTGACAGAAAAGGAGTAACCAGCAGTTTTGTTTACTAGGTCATCTCATAGGTGAATGTGACTCTGTAACAGCCACATTTCAGTCAAACCCAACACTGCTTGTCTTTCTGGACCAACAATTTAATCCTCAAAACACCCTCATAATGCTTTGAACTGCCAGTTTTCCAAGCCCAGAGTGATTCTGCCAGCTCACCGTGGCCCAGGGCTGCTCTGGCAGGTCAGCGCCAGGACACACCAGCTCCGCACCAGCTACACAACTGCTGGTTGAGGCCAAGGAGGGAGTGACCTGCCTTGCCTGTGAGAATGGGGTGGCTCTGGGTGTCCAGAGGCCCTACCTGGCTTCTTTCTCCATTCTATTATCTGTTAAGCTGCACTTTTTCGGCTCCCACCCTTCCTCTCCAGTTCCCCAGACAAGGCGTGTTTAACACAAAGATGATCTTTCAGCCATTCCTGATGTTCAGATTGAAACACTTTGCAATCAGAGGATGACCAGTAAATGACTCAGTCACTATGTGAAAAGAGAGGGCATAAACCTTTTGCCTCTAGTCCTTTTCCCAATGTGAAGATTCCTATAAATTGAAGGGGATAGGTTGGAATATAAGCCATGTCAGCAGAAATTGAATCAGTTGTGGAGACCAAGATTTCATCCTCAACACTCCCCAGGCTGGGTGATGAAGCATGAGAAGGCTCAGCCTAGATGTGTCAGCACTAGACTGGGACCGAGGCAAACTGCCTCCAAGTGCTCCATCACTGACTTTCAAAAACTCTTCTAAAACAGTGTTTTAGCCCCATGCTGTGTGGGAGGGACACAGGCCTCTGCCTGACCTGCCTGTCCATGGAGGTCAGGGTGGGTGTCACACAGGAATGGGCAACATCTGCCCCAGGCTGTGACAACAAAAAGAAGCTGAACAAGACCTGCCAGGTCAGTGAGGCCATTCTCTGGCTCCCACTGGCAAATCAGCTTTGTTCCCAGTGCAGGATGCTCCTGACCAGTTTAGGTGCCCCTTGTTCATGATCAGCACCTGTAAAGGAACTCAGTTTCAGACGCAGGTTCTTGATTGCATCAGGCAGAAGCAAAGTTTTATTAGAGACATTTTTCACCAGCAGGTACATAAGTGATCATAGCCCTGGCTGACTCCAGCAATAGTCGTGGTGCTGGGCCACACACAGCAACACAGACTGGAAAAGCAAATGGCAAAATAAAGCAGAATGTGGCCCAATGCTCTGCTCATCCCTCTGACACATTGCTTAGCACGGCTGAGCGACACAGACAAGCACGCTCCATGCTCTCTGCAGACACATGCAGTAAATATTCTCTCTTCATCTGTAGCTCTGCTTCAGGCTTCTCTTGTTGGATATTCTCGTTTCTCTACTTAATCACAAATTCTTCGGCAAGGCACTGAAGAGATCAAAGGAAACATTACTGTGTTTATAGCAAAAATAGATTCTTTCCCACACTGTCATTCCCTACACGTGATCATTTCACAAGCCAATTCAATTTGAATTTCAGATAAATACTGCCCCTTCCTGGGAAGATCTGATGGCTCCTGCCAGCCAGGCAGATGGATCTGTCACTGGCTGCAGCACAGGCTGCCCTTCTGCATCAAAATGCCGAATGGTGGAAGCTGTAGACACTGCTCCAGCAGCAATCTGGATGAGGGAATGGCATCAGGGTCCGTGCCAGAGCAATGCCCCTGCTCACATCATTCTCCTGGACCAGCTGTCACCATATTTCTTTCTTTCCTTTTCAGTTTGGCTGGAAGTTTCCCCTTGAACTAGGACTAGTACTTATCTGCCAGAATTCCCATGATTCCTGCTCTTTTTTGCCCACTGGGTGCTCTTCTTTCTCCTTCCCTTTTCTTTGTCCCACATTTCACGTCATCCTTTCTCCATGTTCTCCATGGCTTGCCGGCCTGCTGGCTCTGTCCCTCTCCTTTCTATCCCTCTCCCCCTCCTCCCTTTGGCAGTTCTCATGCATCCCAGCAGAGTCTGAGTTCCCAAAAGCTCTCCTCAGCCCCTCCTCTGTGGCTCATGTCCTGTATTTCCCAGGGGCCCGACAATAAAACTTTCAAGTAGCACCTGTAAGTTGCACAGGAAAGATCTTTCTCCCTGCCCCTCTGTGTTGTATTAAAGCAGAGAAGACTGTGGAAGTGTTTATAGAGTGGGGAAGTTCATACCTTGGATCTCCGCAGCTGCACAGGATGGGATCTGGGCAGACGAAGTGTACGTGTGACTTGTCCTAATGATGCCTCCTCCTCCTATCCCACTGCTTCTTGCAACTCCTCCTCCTAGACCTGACGACTGACCAATTCCTCCTTGCTGACTGAGAGGACAGGAAAATAACATTTTGGTGAGGGAAATGGCAGAAAAACTAGAGCTACAGATTTTCAGTGTCCCTGCTGCTCTCAGTCTGTTTCCCTTTTTGGTAGAAAATTGGCAGAATGTTGCAGTGACCTTTCTCCTTGTGGCAGCAGCTGGCACAGGGGAGGGAGCAGGTCACCACCACTGACACCAGGCAGCCCAAATAGGTCAGTAAGGGAGAAGGAGCTGGGCAGGTCCTACACTTTACTCTTATGTTGAATTAGCCAGGACACAGGTATTTTATTATGTTTCTTTTGGTGTGTCTCAAGCCCACTTACATAAGGTCCTGCTGGCCACCCTCCAGCAGGCAGCGGTATGTGTGGATCTCCTGCTCCAGACGGCACTTGACGTCCAGCAGGATCTTGTACTCCTGGTTCTGGCACTCCATCTCTGCCCGCAGGTCAGCCAGCTGCTGCTCCACGCAGGTGATCTGGCTCTGCAGCTCAGCAAGGTGGTTGTTGTAGCGACACTCTGTCTCTGCCAGCGAGGACTCCAGGTTGTCCCTCTGAGGAGTGACATGGGACATAAGACAAATACAGGCAGGAGAAACATCGCATTTAGCTACGACTTCTGTGAGATGGCTGAGGTTTGCGCCAGCCCATCACCCACCTGGCTGAGCTGAGCTTGGAGATCGATTTCCAGGGCTTGCAATTGGCGTCTCAGTTCGGTCACCTGGTTGTTGCACGTCTCCACCTCCTGACCGCTTGTAATAACCTCCCGATTCACCTCCTCAATCTGAAATCACCAATCCGGGATAAAGAGCTTCAGGGAATGTGCAATGTATGTCGGACCAAGTATTAAGGAAAGAGTAGACAAGTTAGCAAAAATATGAAATGAGAAAGGTTTGGGTGAAAACTCTCATCATAATGGGAGTATAAACCTGGCTGGTCATTCCTGTTGCTCTTCTAATAGTGCTGCTTCCAGTTCTTCTCACCACCTACTGCTTTGTAGAGAATTCCTGCCTCTAGTCCCACCAAAATGCAGTGCTTCCCTCAGCCCTGACCCTCCCCTGTATCACTTGGATGGTGTGAACCAATACTAAATGTTATTACAGTCTGCTTTGTGGTTTTAACGTGCAACAAATCCCTGTGGGACCATCACCTGGGTGTCAGCCAGGGAAAGTCAGAGCTGTGGGAATTTACTCACCTTGCACTCGTACCAATCCTCAACTTCTTTGCGGTTGCGTTCAATCAGAGTCTCATACTGGCACCTCATCTCCTCCAGGATCTTCCTGAGGTCTGGGCCAGGGCAGGCATTGACCTCCACGCTCACATCTCCAGTCGATTGCTTCCTCAGACAGCACATTTCCTGGAATCACCCAGATCAGGTCAGGTTTTAAAAAGAAGGAAAGAACTGAGGGAGCCAAGTTGCCCTGCAGGGAGGAGCAGAGCCTGCAGAGCCCCTCTCTGCTGGACCGTCACAGCTCCCAGGTCACACGATGGTTTTCATCAACCTCTTGCCCTCTGCAGCAGCACTCCGGGGTGATGGATCCCACAGGAGTGAACTCTTTATACACGAGAGAGGCAGGACCTACCTCCTCGTGGTTCTTCTTCAGGCAGCAGAGCTCCTCCCGCAGCGACTCCAGCTGTGCCTCCAGGTCAGACCTGCACAGCGTCAGCTGGTCCAGCACCTGGCGCAGCCCGTTGATGTCGGCCTCCACGCTCTGGCGCAGGGCCAGCTCCGTCTCGTACCTGCAAGGGAGCAAGCAAGCAAGAAAGAGCCATCAGTGTCTGACAGCGTCAGCATTTCTGAGTTTAACAGGAAAATTCAAAACCCTCCACTCTGAGAGACAGCACGTGCTGGAACCACAGCTCGGCTGAACCCTCACTGCTCCCAGTCTGCAGATCCCTTCTGCTTCTTTTAATCTTCACTCAAAACCAGCTTGGCATCCCAAGCTTCCCCTCCTAGAACTGCCCCTAATTAGGGCAGCTCTAGAGGCAATGGATGAGAGAGTTCCGCACAGCCTCCAGCCTGTCCTGGGTCACAGGAGAGCTGCTGAGAGCTCCAAGGGCAGTGACAGAGGGGACAGCCTGGGGTACTCACTTCACTCGGAAGTCGTCAGCTGTCATCCTGCTGTTATCGATGTTCAGAATTATCTTGTTGTTGTCTATGGTTGCACAGACAATCTGGAAAAAGAACATTCATTCCTGGTCTCTGCTCCATGTCCTTGGGCTCTACGGCACCCATTGCCTGGTGCAACCAGACCCTCTTTCTCTTTTTTGAAAGTTCTGGGTAGCAGAGATGGGGAGCTGAGAGGTGCAGCACTCACAGGGGTGTTCAGGGAAGTGCAGTGAAGGCATTAAAATGATAAAATTCATGGTTCAGGTGCAGAGAGTCCAGGAGGTATAATTACTGTCCAGCACTTACCACAATCCACCTCAACCTCTTAAATCTAAATCTTATTTTCACGCATAAGAGATTTACAGTTTTATTTCAAGAATTAATGACAAGTCTATCTCATTCTGTCCCTTTCCTGGATTCCTTTCTCTTTATTCTTTTTGTGTTGACATCCTAAATTTTTGCCAAACACTTTGTAAATGTTTTGAATTTAAATTGCCCATTCTAAATGTGATATGGCAATGCTCTCTTTATTCTTAGTTTTAATTAGATGTCCTATATTTCCCAATTCTACATGAAAGAGTAAACTAAAAAGAAAAGGAAGTAAAGTTTAACTGGAATTCTGCAAGACTGATTACAATAATGTAAATTCAGGCAAATTAATGCAATCCATTTTTTATTTATTATTTGTTCTTGCCATATATTTATTTGAGCACCTTGGCACAAACCAAATTCAGAAAGACTACCGAGCCCATCCAGGTGCACTCCATCAAGTAACATTTTCCCCTTCAACATATCTCATGAATAAAAGCAATAGAAACAGCCTGAACCCTCCAAGTTTTACCTCAGAGCTCTGGCCTTTCCACGGGCAGATGCTGTAATGGCTGTTTGCAAAAAGCATTTTACAACAATGATTTGTTACTCCCAATAATGCACCAAGCTGTGAACCAGCACAGAGAGAGCCTTATAAGGGAGAAAGTAGCTGAGAAGGGATGTTACCTGGTTTTGAAGGTCTTCTATTTCTTTGTAATAGCAGCTGTAGTCCCGTGGCTCACAGAAAGGGCCTTGCTTGGCATACCACTCCCTGATCCTGCACTCCAGGTCAGCATTCTCTTGTTCCAGGCACCTCACCTTGTCCAGGTAAGAAGCCAGGCGGTCGTTAAGGTTCTGCATGGTGACCTTTTCGTCACCAGAAAGAAGAATGCCATCACCAGCAAAACCACCTCCACCAAGACCCATACCCATGCCACCTCCCATGCCACCGCCAAAGCGAGCACTGCCACCACTGAATCCCATGCCTGGACATCCTCCGAGGACAGCGGCTCCTAAGCCACCTCCGTAGTTTCCACCGACCAAACTGCCAGTGCTCAGTCCTCCTCCATAATTCACACCACCACAGTAGCTTCTCCCAGAAAACCCTCGGCTACCGCCTATCCCACAAGTCGTGTATCTTCCAGAGGAGACCGAGGAGATCCGTGCTCCGCCACCACCACCACCGCCACCAATCACACAGCTGCCACCGCTGGTCCTGCCCCTGAGAGAGCCAGTTGTCTGCTTGATACTACAGCTCATGGCGAGGCCCAACTGCAGCACCAACCCACAGCCCAAAGCAAGATGCAGAGCGTGATACTGAGTCCGACTGCAGGCTGGCGGCTGCCGCAGCTCTCCATTTATACCTTCCAAAGGGGGTGTCACCTGTGGGATGTTTCTTCTTCCCACGGGGCTGGCTAGTCTGGCTGTTTATGCCAAGATTAAATAGCCCATAGGCAGTTTCCCTCTAGAAATCACAGTTCACAGGGAAGATACTTTACATGTCAGCAGCTTATTCCAAAAAGTAAAATAGTGTTTTATGAGTCATCAGCTTTTTGTATGATGCAAACTTTGCAACAAGTCAAGAAAAAAAGTTGCCCTAGATTAAGTACAAAGAAGAAACATTGGTATTAATAACATCAAAGTGTCTTTTATCTTTTATTAATTTGTATTTATTTTATTCTTAGTCCAATAACCATTTTTATATCACATGCTATGGTAAAACTTGTGAAACAAAAATGGGAAATTAACAGAATTTCTCACTTCTGAAAAGTGTGAATGGTTGTGACCGTGGTAGTGAACAGACCAGGGACACTGTGGTGTCGATGTCGGTCACCCGGCACAGCTCTGATACCTGCTTTACTGTGAGATTTCCTACATCACTGAGGTAATTCTCCCAGGGGTTTAGTTCCCTATTGATGGCTTAAATTTTTCTGATCATGCAAACACAAGAAATCAAATTGCTCACACTGCAAAGGCCTGCTCAGTGTCCCCTGTACATGGGTAACACACACAGGTTGATGTCACTTGCAGTGTATGAAGGACCTTGCTGAAGTTATTTTTCAATAGCTTTAATTGCTGTCCATGCTTTCTCAATTTGCAGTGATGGTAGATAAAGAGATGTCAGGAAAGGGAGTATCCACAAGCAATATATCCAGATCCCTGAGTGGACTCAGATGTGACTCCACAGGTCTTTGCCATTACTAAGATTGTGCTGAGCACCAAATAAGGAGAAAAGTTTTCTGCATTTCTTATGGAGTTTGTCAGAGCAGTAGCAGGAATCAGCACGTCCCGGCTGGCCAGGGGAGCACGACCTCCCAACCAGGCAGGCAATAGCCACGGGAGTCTTCAGAGAACTGGCTCTGCCAGTGCCAGTGTCCTTCTCCAGCAGACTCTGTAATGAGAGGATATTCTGCTCTCCAGGGGACGACGGCTTCTGTTCCCTACAGGGTGGAATTTCCATGCAACTCTTACTCACAAAGCAACCTTTGACTCGAGGATGTCCATAGGTACAGGAGCAGTTGTGATAGATCCCTGTTGGCAGTGAGGGTGACACTCGGGGAGCCCTGAGAGCAGTGTCACCTCCAGGAGGAAGGGCAGAGAAAACCCACACTTGTACATTCAGCCACCTCTTTTACTGGTGGGAAGTTGGTGGCTCCTGTCACCATGGTAGGAGAGTGTCCCCAAGCATGTTTAGATAGGATCATCTTCACACCAGCATGAGTTAAGGCTTTCCACTCTCCGGTGGGATAATTTATTTCTTTACTTAGATCAAAAATGATAAAAAGCCGCCTACCCAAGGCTGGCGGCATCCAGGAATATTCATTATTCATATGGTGCAGGGAAATAACTTGCTCAAGGACAGAGCTGGAGTCTGTCGGAGCTCGGATTCCTCAGTGAGACTGCAGTGCCTGAAATACAAGTCCATCCTCCCCGCAGACACAGCCCCCCTGCTCCCCACACAGCCTAGACTCAGAGTCAGGAAAATCATGAACAAAAAGGAGGAGAGGGAGCAAATCTGGCTTTCATCCGTCATTTTGAGGAATATAATTGAAGACAGGGTGTGGCTGTTGGAGCCAACAGAAATTAATATAATGCTTGCTTGGAGCTTCGCTTCTGCTAGGAAGGTTTTCAGGAGTTACCCGGGAGCAACCAGCAGAGACGGGGCTGGGGGTGCTTTTCTTTCCCTTGCAGAGTGTTGGGTTTAGAAGACACTGCAGATGTTGGGCATTTCTCTATGGGTGGGCATGGAGCACCCACCCCTGCATCCTTCGGCAGTTCTCTGTCAGGAGGAAGGAGCAGGTCTTGCTCCACAAAACAAACTGCAGCAGCACTGTACAACCTTCCACTCGTGTCATGGTGGAACGGTCCACAGACTCCCAAATCCCATTTTGCCAGTGAAGATTAGACATGACCATACGATTCTTCCAAAGAACTCATATTTGGAAAGCAATTTGATTCTTTGGAGTTTTTCTGGGCTCATGCCAGTATCACTGGGACATAGAACATGTGTCTGATACAGTAAATGCACACAGAAGCCAGTCCCTGTATCTTAAAAGACACTGTGGTGTTGTCGTGCTCCTCGTGGCCTTGTCGGGGCTCCACAGCTCAGCACCAAGACAGGCACAGGCTGCGTTCCCTCAGTACTGGCTTTTTTCCCCACTAAACTGATTTCTGTACCTCCACTTTTGTTATTTGTATTCCTGTAGCCTTGAGACACAGCCTTGGGGCAGAACACAGGGGAAGGACTGTGCAAGTCTAAGACATAAATGTGTCCCAAAAGGATTTACAACCTCAGTGTAAGACTGGAGGAATCAAATGGTTTCATGCAGATGAAAGTGCAGGAAGCCACAACAGGACCGTCAGCAGCTGTCACACACAACGTCAGTGCCAGCGCTGCTGAGTCTTGCGGGCTTGATGGATGAGAAGAGAGGGTGAAAGTGGAGGAAGAGGGGATAAGGGTAAATATTGGTGCACAGGGATGGAGGCAGGAGGATGCCACATTTCCAAGGGATGCAGTGGGCAGGGCAGTCTGGTCCTGTGGGAGCTGTGGCTGTCGCTGTGCCCAGCCCGGCTCCACACACTCGCCTCACTTTGCTTATCAAAGCTGATAATGTTTTCTTGTGTCAACTACAAGAAAGGTGTGTCTGGTTCGACAGAACTTTGCTTTCATGAGCATTGCCTCAGTGATGTTTGTGCAACCACACTGGAATATGATTTTATCTTGTCACTTGTAATTACCATTAATAATTTGCATAATGGCCATCAGGCATCACTTATTAAATACTTCTTTGATGTGATACTGAGGAGGCTCCAGGCCCCATGCTCCCATCTTTCAAATGCAGACCATGACTTTTTCCTGGCTAGTGACTCATTGGTTTATACCACCATGTTCAGCCAAATCCTGTAAGGCAACTGAGATAATTACCACAGTGGGTTTGGTAACAGCACAGGCTTAAATACACCTCGGAGACTGAGGGAATGACTGCTTCAGTTTCTCTCTTTCTGAGTGTCCACATCTGCAGACTCTGAGGATCTGCAGTGCTGAAGGAGAAGTTCAGCAGGACATGGAGGTTGACACAACTGGGCCTCTTCCTACTGAAGTTCCGTCTCCCCCGATTCACTTGGTGAAGAGTGTTGGTTCCTTCCAGCGCCTGCCAAATGCTGACAGTGCAGCCAGGCCTCCGGCATGTGCATCTCTGGAGGCACTGTAGGTTATCACGGCAGAGGAGAGTCCTGGAGAATTTGTTAGGAAGATGGGAATAGTGATGGGTGATGAAATTGCAGCAATTCCACTCCCGCACTGAGAGCTGAGCACAGCGCAGGATGGGAGGGAAACCAAGGCTTCAGCCTGCAATCCCTGATGCAGAGCCACAGGATCAGGCCACAGCCTGACAACCTGGAGCGTTTGGGTGCTTCCTACACTCAGACACAGTCCAGTGGTGAGAAAGAGCCAGGCAGGCAAAGGTGCAGGGCAGCCAAAGCCTCCCCAGACTGTCTTCTTTTATCTTCATATCATACTTGTACTAAAAAGTCTCTTAATTTCAATGCACTTTCAATATGTGGCTCATACTGGTAGTTTAGATTAAATTATTCAGTGCACTGAGCTGAGAAATCTCCTGTTGGGTTTCAGCAGCTGTTTGCTCCTCTCTGTAATTCTTCACAAATGTTGCACAAGCCAATAAACAAAAATCTAAACCCCACAGATAGTTACTGTGGGTGTGAGACTGTACCTGTCGGCGTACTGTATAAAACAGACTTTTACAGAGAAATTACAGTTTATGCATCACACCAGAATATGGCCTGCTTTTCCAAATGCACCGTGCCTGTAATCAGGGATAATTGCCTGTGCCACGCAGTCTGGAACACATGGCTGATTTCCAGCATTGGCAATTTGCAAAACTAGTTGTTTTCTTCCCGTTTCTTCACTGATCTCTTAAACCTCTGGTGTGTTCACACCTCAGGGATTTTTCCTGATGGTGGTGAAATTCCCGTGTGCCGGCTCCCTGTACAACACAGACACATCTGCTGGAGCAGTCACAGTGCATTTCATTGTCTGCTTACCAGCCCAAGTGCTGATATCACCCCTGCCTCTCTCTGGGGCACCCACCCTTGCTCTTTTTATCCTTGGGTTCCTCTCCCAGTCCTGCACCTTCAGCCCAAGTCTCTCTGTGTTTGAGATCCTTGTTTGTTCTTGCTTTACAAGATTTGCGTGTTACAAGAAGACAGAACGAGGCTCCTACAAGCCACACAACCTGGGAGCTGCTGTGTGGGGAACATGGCAGATGTTTGCCCGCAGTCCATGTCCCAGGACACTCCTGTCCTGTTGTCCCCTGCACCATGTCCTCTGCATTTCATTTATCTTCCCTTTCCTGTCTCATCCTGTGCTGTCTCCACGGCCATCACCATTTCCCGTCACTGTCCAGATAATGAACACTGGGCAGGGAAGGCAGTGTTGTATTTCTGCGCAGATGCAAGGCGGTGACCTCAGAGGTGCTGCGTCAGCACTGAGGTGGGCTAAATCACCCCGAAATGCTCAGTGCAATTAGTGCTGCAGGAATGGGAGATGCCGAACTGAGCAGGGAAAGTAACACAGAGCAATTACCTCACAGGGCTAACAAGTGTCCTGGACAGCGAACTATCTGAGCTGTTTATCTCTTTAGAAAGAGTCACTAATTCAGCCTCATTGTATCCCCCAAAGCCTTATCGTTAGAAGCCTTCATGTCAGGCCTCTGTCTAAGGTTAGTCATCAAATCGCATCCAATACTTCATGTGAGAAATGCTGCCAGAGCCCCACAACAAGGAGCAAGAGCTGTGCCACCGCTCCCAGCCTGTCCAACCCAGCTCTCAGACACTGCTGCCAGTGAGGAGGGATAGGCTGGATCCTGAGCCTAGGCTTGCACACGCAGCAAAATGCAGTCATGTTCCTAAATGTGTTTGTCATTCCTTTCTCTGGGGTAATAAAACATCAGCAGCTTTTTTTTTTCTGGCTGTTTACTGTGTCTCACTTTTTAAAAAATTCTCTCCCACATATTAATTTGTCTCACCCTTTTATCTTCCCACATGTTGCCAGCTGGTTCTTCCTGTTTGCCTTTTTTACAAATCCATTTAGACGTTCTTTATTTAGTGTTTTCTCTGGGAATTGTTTTCCTCAACCAGAAGGGTGTGGAGAGTCCAGCACAGCCTGGCTTTCAAAATTCCTCCTTTGGTATTATTTGAGAAAACTTGTTGCTCTTGATTTTATCCTGTTGGTGTGCATCCGTAATAACTCAAAGGTGTTGTGTATTACATTATACTATGTTATGTTATATTATATTACATTTATTATATTAGCACACACATGCTTTAATGAGGACTCCCTTTTCTCTCAGAGGTCTCTCTCAGCAGAAGACTGTCAGTGAGACAGCCCTGAGACTCCCTCTCTGCCTTCTGCCCAGCCTCCCTGGATGTTTCTTTCCTCATCACCTTCTACTTCATGTCTTGGCTCATGTTTCCTTCTCTGGTAGCAAATATCCCGTTCCACAGCATTGACTGGTCCCTCTCCTCCACCCTCCATCCCCATCCTCAGCTTCTGAGTTCAGCTGCAGCACTGATGGGAACATGGCTTGTTTTCCTTTTTCCCTTTAGTGATTGCTGTGCGGATGGAGATCGAAGGTGGATTCTAACCAAAGGTGTACAATAAATATCACTATGTATGCAACAATTTTTTTTAATACTTGTATATTAATTTACTTGTGAAAATTATTTCTCAGGTTCAGAGCTGTATCAGCAGGAGCAAAGTTTTATTGGAGACAAGCCTTGGTCGCTGTTGGAGAACTGCCAGAACCCAGGGCAGCCCGAGTGAGGGGCAGTGCTGGGATCAGAGCGGGGTGGCGGGGAGGTGCCGTCCTGCAGAGTCACTCCGACTGCTGCTGGAGCACAACTGAGAACTCCCAGGTTATTCTTGCCTTGTTTTTCCAAACTACTTGTTCTTCAGAGAGCTCCTCAGGGGATGTGCAGTAGGGCTGGCAGGGACTCTCTGGTCTGCAGTGACCTGAGGGAGAGTGGGAAGCATCACTTTTTCAGGGGGTTCTGCATCCCGTGCCTTTCTCTTACACCCCCTTGCTCTTGAACTGACCTTTCTCTTCTCCTCTTCTCCCCAACTTTGCTAAATTTTATACTTGTTGAAAGACTCATGACTGACTGATCCCTCTGCCAGTCCCTCATTCCCACGTTGTGCTGAAAGTCTTGGTTAAACACACATTTACAGCTGGGCAACCCCTCAGTGTCAAACATAATTTCTACACAGAGGTTTATAAATAAATGTCCCATAGCTACATCCCTTGCCACTGCTTCCCACCATCCCTTGCCACTGCTTCCCACCATAGTCCAGTTAATCCCAGTGCTCTACCACCAACAACCACAGCTGTGATTGTGCTTCTCTGGCTCTAGCCCGGCCTCTCTCCAGGGAAGAGACACCACCTCCAGCCACTCTTCATTGCCCAGAACAGCCTGGAAACCTCTCATCCTCCTCTTCCCCAGGTACACAGCACTGAAAAGGCAGCTCGTGGTCCCGCTTCCCTAGAGGACCCCTCACCTGACAGACCCTGGCCCACGCAAGGCTCAGGGCAGGCACGGCTGGCACAGGCTGGCTTTCAGCCCCCCGCTTCTCCCAGCTGATGTGGCACCAACTCCTCTTCCCGCTGGCCCTCTGTGGAAAGGAGACAGCTCTGGAGACCTAGGCCCCCGGCATTCCCGCCCTGGAGATGTCCCCCTGCCCCATGCTCTGGCTGTAGCTCTGTCTCTTCAGTCACTGCTGCCCTCTCCCTTCCAAGCCCCCTGGGTCAGTGGCAGCCACCCTCCGTCCCCCTCCCTCCCGCCTGACTTTTGGCAGCCAGTACTTTTCCATCGGACACTCAGGGTTACCCTGGGCTCTGAGACACACACTAAACAGTGTCACTTCAGCCCTTGCAACCAGCATTTTGGAACAAAAACTGATTTTTATGTAACTAATTTAGAACTGCAGAGTCCAGGGGAGCCCACCTCAGGGCACCACCATTCCAATGCCTCCTTTTTCAAACAAAATAAGAAGGTGGATGCTCTGGCCAGTTCTTTGTATATGCAGCCATGTCTGGAATTAACAGCCTGGGTGTTTCAAAACCTCGGTCAATGGGAGGCAGAGCCAGCTGCTTTGCATACAAATTAAACCTCCAAACTCAATTAAACTTGTTGTGTGAAACTGAAAATGTTTAGATAATTTATTGTTTCAGTTAATTTAGCTGCTAGTCCCTAATCCTGTCTCATTCTGGCAATGCCAATAAAACTCAGTTACAGGACAGTGTTCACAGGAGACCTTGCCCAGCTCCAGGCAAAGCTGCCCTTAAAGAGCTGCTGCACTGTGCTATGGGCTGGGACAACTCTGGGGGCTGCCCAGGAATGGTCCCTGTTGTGCTCCCTGGACATTTATCAAAGCCAAATCCTCAGAGGCCTCTTGGTTACCTGTCTGGTAACAGGTCAGCACTGTTTCCTCACCACAGTATTGCTTTTACCACCAGTATCACCAATTTTTATATCCCTGTAAGGCAAAGCACAGAGATTTGGGGGTGCCTGGCTCTGTCTGCGTACATGATGTCGTGCTGGCCGCCCTCCAGCAGGCAGTGGTAGGTCTGGATCTCCTGCTCCAAGCGGCACTTGACGTCCAGGAGCGTCTTGTATTCCTGGTTCTGGCACTCCATTTCCGCTCGGATCTCAGCCAGCCGCTGCTCCACGCAGGAGATCTGGTTCTGCAGCTCAGCCAGGTATTTGTTGTAGCGACATTCAGTCTCCGTCAAAGAGGATTCCAGGTTTTCTTTCTGAGAATGGAACCAACACACAGGTACCTGGGTTTGCTGCAGGTATGGCCCTGCTTGCAAGAGCTGGAGCTGTGAATCGTCGCGGCATCACCTACCATGGTGAGCTGGGCTTGTACGTTGATTTCCAGGGCCTGCAGCTGACGTCTCAGCTCAGTGACCTGCTTGTTGCTTGACTCTATCTCCTGGCTGCTTGTGACAACCTCCAGATTCACCTCCTCCACCTGCAAGGCCAGAAAAGAACAGCCCTTTCCTCACCTCCCCACGGCATCTCATGGTTACTGGGGCCTCCTCACACCCTGCAGTGCCCTGAGCATGTCCAAAGCTGACGCCCTGTTTATTCCATTCTGACCCTGTGACACCGTGTGGTGGCCCCTCTGCCATGCACAGAACACAGACACCAGGCAGTACAATTAGATCTAAGAACATCTGTGACACACTTGCTGATATTAGGACACCTTCTAATTTTTCCCTTTCCCCTGAGGGACGGAGCCCTGTATGGACATGGTACCTTGCAGGCATACCACTGCTCCGTCTCTTTGCGGTTACGCTCCATCAGTGTCTCGTACTGGCACCGCAGATCCTCCAGGATCTTCCTCAGGTCTGGGCCAGGGCAGGCATTGACCTCCACGCTTACATCCCCAGTCGCCTGTTTCCTCAGACAGCTCATTTCCTGCAGGGAATACGTGCACCATATCAGTAATACCCACCCTCGGGGGGACTTTCCTTCTTCTTAATTCCCTAAGAGATCTGACCTCCTCATGGTTGGTCTTGAGACAGCACATCTCCTCTGTCAGAGCCTCACACTGCAGCTGCAGGTCAGTCTTGCAGCTGGCCAGCTGGTCCAGGACAGGCCGGAGGTTGCAAATGTCGGCATCCACGTTCTGCCGGAGACCACACTCAGTCTCATACCTTGAACCACAGGCAGCATAGAAAGGTCAGCATGTCAGCAAAGCAGGGCAAGCCCTTCAGTTGAGTTTGAGGGAAAAAATTTAGGATCAAGTTCTTTTGCTTCAGGCATGCAGTGCTATGAATGCTGCCAATGGTATCAGAGATCCGCATTTTACTACACAGTGTGACAGTCAGAGAGTTGGGATCTCCCCATCACCACCTCTCACTGCCCTTCCATGGGTCAGCACGGGTTTGTACTCACTTCACTCTGAAGTCATCAGCAGTCATCCTGTTGTTATCTATGTTCAGAAGGATTTTGTTAGTCTCCATGGCTGCACACAGGATCTGGAAAGGAAAACGTAGGAAGGAGATGTAAGCTTGCAGCTTCCTCTGGCTCCAGAAGACCCTGGAGAAAACACCCACCTGGGGTATTTTATAATGATTCCATGCATTGGGGTTATTAATCAGTCAGGTGGCATTACAGCAGGGAAACCCACGTGCCAGCTGGCTGGAGCTGGTCATGCTGAAGCGTCAGTTCTTAGTAAATGCAGAATCCCCCTCCCACGGACCATCACTTCATAAAAACCATCACTTCACCTGCTCCTCCTCCCTTCAACAGGGCTCTATGCACATGCAAAAGCAAAGCCCAAAGAAATACTAGAATTTTCTTGTCAAACAAGGATTTACCTGGTTCTGAAGGTCTTCAATTTCCTTGTGGTAGCAGCTGTAGTCCCGTGGCTCACAACTGGGCCCTACCTTGGCATACCACTCCCTGATCTTGCACTCCAGCTCGGCATTGTCCCCCTCCAGGAGCCGCACCTTGTCCAGGTACGAGGCCAAGCGATCATTGAGGTTCTGCATCGTTGCCTTCTCATTGTTAGCAAACAGGATCCCGTCCCCGCAGCCAGCGCCAGCCCGGGGGAAACCACCACTGCCTCGAGTGCAGATGCCTCCACTGTTGAATCCCAGGGCAGAACAAGCCCTCTGGGTGGCTCCGAAGCTCCCACCAGCCGCACTGCCAGTGCTCAGCTGCTTCCCGAGTAATCCCTCGCTTAAACTGCCACCAGAAAAGCTGCCAACCACGCCACCCAAGTCATAGGCAGCGTGTCTCCCCGAGGAGGCAGAGGAGACCTTCCTCCCAGTGCCAGCTGCGTTGCTGCCTGTGCTGCCCCTGCCCTGGGCACAGGTGGTGACAACCTGCCTGACAGTACAGCTCATGGTGCAGGTGTGGAACTGACAGAGCCCAAGGCAAGTGCTCAGATTGCTGCAGGATCCAACTGTGATCCCTCTGTCCCCTGGTCCTCTATTTATACCAGTCCCTGTGGTTTGTGCCACTGGAGAAGGGCTGTTTATTCTTCCTCCTTGTGACCTGGCTAGGAGGTGTTTTTTTTTTTTCAGCCGGAAATAATTCCCCAAAGGCGTTTGTCTCCAGAAATCCCACAACAGAAAGATGCTTTGGTTAACAGAAGCGTGTTTCAAAACGACATCAAAAATGTTACTTCCTGAATCATCAGGTCTGACTTGTGATGACAACTCAACAACAGTGACACAAAAACCCGACGATACCCAGGAGTGCCCGGGGAATGAAACACCACAGCAATTATCCATCCCTGGCGTGGGCGAGTCTACCCGGAAAGTGAAAGCTGTGGGAAAGGTGTCCTATCTGACGGAGCCTGTTCGACCCCTTTGTGACCAGAAGCAAGGGTGTCCCCTCACTCAGCTGCCCTCAGTCCCTGAGACTGGGGCCAGGAGACCACCCTGGGCTGTGCAGCAAGGGTCTGTCCTGTTCCATGTGGCCGTTGGTGGAGCGAGCCCCTGGTCTGGATTGCTAGACCTCAAATGCTCTTGGAGAGCACAGAGGAATATTGCACTGGAATGTACCAGGGATGATTTGTTCCTTCTCTTTCTTCTGCATCCATCAAAACGTCCCCTTGCAGAGGGAGATCCCAGGGTTTGTTTTGCTGCTTTCAAGGGTAGACAAAATAGTCAAATATTTATCCAAAATACAACAGGATATTTCCTGAACACCATTCACTGCTACACAGGATGTTTCATAAAAGTTCTGAATCAGTAATGTGGAGAATTTCAGGAGATGCCTGGCCCTGTAGAGGTCTGATCCAGTTCCAACCAGCACCGGAAACTCTCCAAGTACAATCTAGGTTAAATTTAGAAAAACAATAGAAAAGATGTTTTAAAAATTTATTAAACCTATTTTTTGGTCTTGAAATGCTGAATTGAGGAAGAAGGGAAATAATTACAATGTTTTGTCATCTGAATCTTTCATTTTATTAAAAACATTAATAGAGATGCTAATGCTAATATTGGCTTGCGGAGCCCCACGTGTGGTTCAGCTTTGGGTTTGGCATCCAGGTCACCTGGACACGTGGCATAAAGGTTGTGTCAGGTGCAGCCTGGCTCACAAATATTGCTTCTGCCATTTGGGCAAGTTAATTAGGCTCAATTTTATCTTGACACTGCAAATCCAGCACTCCTGAGCTGTGGGGAGGTTCTGTGGGTGCCCATCCTTTGTTGGAGCCGTCATTAGGAAGCGAAGCCGGAGCCTGGGTGCTCTGGTGCCACAGTGGTGGCCAGGCCCTGCCTCGAGCCAGGGGCCGGGGTCCCGCAGCGCTGCCTGGAGCCCACCTGCAGCCTGGCCACAATCAGTCTTTTTTCCATCAAAGAATTATAAAATTACTGCTGAGCAAACATTTAATTTCATTTAATTGAGATTTATATGGTCCTTCATTTTTCAAGGCCAAGTTGGACAGGACTTGGAGCAACCTGATCTAGTGGGAGGTGTCCCTGCCCATGGCAGGGGGATAGAAAGAGAGAGTCTTTAAGGTCCCTCCCAACCCAAACCATCCTCTGACTGTGTGATTTTTTTCTAATGAGGAAAAAACCCACGATGAGTAGAGGGGTTTTATTTCAATTACTGGAAACTAAGCAGAGATGTCTGTGTTTCTTCCTTGCTTTCGGTACTTCAGACCTTACCAAAGGTGATTGAATTTCTACAGCTTTTGTAAAGGAGAACAGTAATTTCACTCTCAATTTTCTTGAATTTGTGTGTTCTTCATGGCAGCTTTTTTCCTTCCCAAAATCCAAAAATTTATTAAAACCAGCTCTTGCTTTTATACCAGAACAAACCTCAAGCCCTGCCAGCAGTCACAGCCCTCATTTTATTAAAGAGATTTTCACTTTGTGATGAGATCTGCTAATGACAGGATCTCCATGCCTAATGGAAGGCTCTTTCCAGAATTAACTTTGATTGACTTCCTGGCTGGAGTCTACAGACGGAAATTTGCTCCCCACAGCCTCGCAGCCAGCCAGGGGCGATGCTCTGAAGCGCCGTCCTCGGCTGACTTGGGAGCCCCTCGAAGGCAACACTGTGCCCCCAGGGAGGGAGAGGAGCAGAGGAATGACAGAGGAACAGAGGAATGACGGCACACAAGGATCTCCTGCAGGCATTTCAGGAACAGCAGCACAGGCCTGACCAGGAAAAATTACTACTTCAAGTAACAAATGAGCAGAAGAGCCTCCCCCAGGCTAAGGTGCTGCTCCCACGTAATGAGCTTTGTAAAAAATAGAGAGAAAGGGATTATACTTCAGATTTCCATCGGAGTCCTGGGCTGTGTGACAGAGAGCAGGGTGCTGGCAGAGGATGGACAAGCTGGAGATATTCCCAAGGGTGCGCTACAGCACAGAATTATCAGATTCAACAGGGCAATGGAAATGAGAAAGATTAGATTTCCCTGGAGGGAAATCCTTTGGGAGTCTCAGGATATTTTAAGGCTTAAGACTGTTTCTTAAGCTAATGCAGATGAAGTATAATGTGCCCCCAAGGAGATCCAGCATTTCACGTTATTACAAATACTCCCTGAATCACCAGCTGTTTTCACGTCCAAGAGAGCTTCCGTGAGGACTCGATGACTCGGGCATGGCACCAAAGCTCAAGTTTCTGCTGGTGCCCAGGCACAGGGAGGGTCAGGAAAGGAGCTGGAGCTGGAGCTGGAGCTGGAGCTGGAGCTGGAGCCAGGCACTGCCAGCACCCACCAGCCCGGGCAGGGAGAGGCTCATCGAGAGGCTGCCCGAGCTCCTCGCTGCTCAGTATCATCTGAATTTCCATGTTTCACCCATGGAAAATCTTGGTGCTCTCAATTTACAAAGTATTTACAAAGTATTTGCTTATCTGGCTGGTGATGTACCTGTCACGCCACTTTCCATCAGCCTGTTATTGGCTGTACCGACACTGATCTCTATCTCACTGGTGACACCAGCTGCTCCAGGGTCTGATCCCGGCTTTGCAAGTCACTCCAGGCAAGTCGTTCAGCTCCTCCAGGTCTCAATTTCATGCTTTGTGGGATGGAAACAATAATAACAATAATCCTCCTCCTCCAGGGCATTGTAAAAACAACTGTCTGAGGAGCACATGGGGCTTTGAAGATTGGAAAGATGATACTTGTTTCATTGTCAGTGTTCTTGCTAGTTTATATCACGCCTGACACAGGCACATCCACAGATTTCTGTCTGTGTCTCAGTCATGAAATACCTTTCAAAGACATGCCATTTCTCAATTTCTTGTCCATTAAAGTTTCACCATCATTCAGTGAGGACTTGCTTCTGTAATTCCTGAATGAATCCTAACAAGACTTTTCTCCTTGTGCTTGCAGCTGGCAGAAAATCTGAAAAATCCTCTCCAAAACCAGTGTCTGTCCGACTCTTGGAGACACATTTTGTCCATGTTTCACAGACACAAATGTGTGTAGCAAAGAGTAATAACAAGCAATAAATTACCTGATAGTTCTGTGGTATCTTCCTTCTTCAGAGCACTGTAATGTCACACAGAGATCACTTATGCTGAGCTTGGACTTTGCTCTTGCCTGTGATAACAGGGTTACACTGAGCTGTATGCAGAATTAAAGCTGTTTTCATTGATGCAAATATATGTTGATGAATATCCCCTGATAAGATCCTCTCAGGGAAACTGAATCCACTGATTACAGACTGGGCTGTTCCATCAGCTCTTCCAGCTGTTCCCCCAGCTCTTCTCAGGTTTTCATCTCAGGCTGTTCCTGCTGACAGATGTAAATATCTCAGCACGGGGTGACAGATACCAGAGATGACCAATGTTCTGCTGGATCAATCTCTTCCCTGTGCCCTTTTGGCTGAAGAAGGGGCCATGTCTCTCTGTGCTGCCAGCAGAGACAGGTACTCTTGGACTGACATCTTTTTTTAGCATCCTATTTACATTTAATCAGTTATATTTGTGACTTGCAGAAAGCCTTCCTGTACTCATACGCTTGAGGCATTCTGCAGATAGCTCAAGACTTAAAAAGCTGCCATTTACAACTAAAATATAACAACTCTTATCTGATGACAAAAAAAGAAAAAGTGCACGTGAGCAGTTTGCTCAGGATTTCCAGCCTGCAGCTGAGACAGCTTGAGGTTCAGGTACATTTTTCCTTGATCTGGTTTTAATTTTTGAGATAACTCTGGTTCACTTGGCCTGGAAGATTTCCTATTTCTCCAAGGAAGGCCTATTTTTCCAGCAAAGGGAGCAGCACAATATAGTCCATGAACTCTCCACTCTGCTCTGTTTCATTTCCTGTCCTTTTCTGTAATTGCTGAATGATGATACAGAATGATAACATCTCCTCACACTCCCTTCTCTGGAAAGACCTGGCAGGTTCCCCACTTCTTCGATCTCCTTTCCTCTCCTTTGCCTGCCCTGTCACGCCCAGCGTGACATCACCAGCTCTTTCCAAACCTGCTGGGGCCAGGGAGCACCGTGGGGAGTGCTCTGTGGGGCTGTAATGCCATGAGGAGGCTGAGGGAAATGAATGAATCACTCACTACCCAAAGGATGAGGGGGCTGAGCCTCTGCCACAGGAGCCTCTTGTCCATTGTTATAATCAAGGGGAAGCTGATTTACTGCAAACTGTTCCCTTTCCCTTTGGTGTTGTTGCCGAAACCGTTTTATCTGAAACAGAGGCCAGACAAGGTTAAGAGAACGGGAGCAGACAAATTTAATAAGAGCCTACTGGTACATTGAGGGCAGACAAAAGCCTCTCGATGAGACTTCACCCAAAATGGACACCAAGTTACGAGATCTCCACCTTTTATAAGTTCTGTCTTATTAGCATATCAGCCCTCAATTCTCCAATTACACCTTCGGGTGATGATGTCAATCCCCCCAAGCTTGTTCCCCCACATTCTCTGTTATTTACATATTTTGGGGCCCTGAGACAGTAGGGTGTCCTTGAGCTTCAGGCCTAGAGAGGAGTTGTTCTGTCTAAAAATGGGAGAACAGTAGCTTAGTGTTATACACTAGAAAAATACAAGAATACAGATACATGAAAATGTAGAAGCTAAAACCCTAAGGCATCAGTGTGAGCCCCAAATCGGTATTCTTGAGGTGAGGGATGAACATGAGCCCATGGACAGGACTCCCAGGTACCACTGACTAGAAAGCATGAAGTTGGATCTAGGTGTTTCAATCAGGCTTTTGGATCTGAAACGATTTCCTCTCCTCCCTGGCCCTCCCTCAGTCACTCTCCAGGAGGCGAGAGGGCACAGGCACACCCGGAACTGCTGCTGCCCAACTGCGTCACTAATCCTGAGCAGCAACTCAGCCTCAGGCGTCGTTTCTACCTCGCGTGCTTCAGGAAGGGTTTTAGTAGTGATCTACTAGACATAATAGTGATAAAAGTTATTGCTACTCATCCCCGTGCAGATTAAGCAATGGTTACTTTAGTTCCTGTTAAGTGCAGCCCTGAGGCATCATGAATAGCCTTGTACAAAGTTTTCGTGCTTAACAGTGTGATTTAAAGACAGTCAAAAGAGAGTGCAGGCCTGTAGGGGTGAGGTTTGCCAACCAGGCTGCCTCAGAACAAAGGCAGTCTTGCTGAAGTAATTTAAGTTCAGCTTACAGGAGAAAGTGATTTTTTATGAACCCAAGAGTTAGAGAACTGGGCTTTATTTTGTTGGCTTTAATTATCAGACCTCAAACCTCATCTTTCCATGACTGCCTTCATTTTGTATCACTTATCCAGTTTACGTCTCAGGCAGCCCCGTGTATTTACAAACAATGAGTTCATTAGAAAAAGCTGTCTCCAATTATGTTTGCCCCAGCTGGAACCCATGTCCGTCCAGGTGGAAGCCATGTCCCTCCGTTCTCCTCCTCACGCTGGCTTCTTGTGGTTTCTTAGGTCTTTCCCTGGTATGAACACACAACCCTGAGGCTTTGAGGGAATCACGTGTCAGTGACAGACAAGTCTGCAGTTGCATGAGCGAAGAGAAAAAACTTTATTAAGTGTGTCCAGAGACACCTGCATGGAATGAGGGCAATACAGGCGGGAGGAGCAGGTGAAGGGAGCGTTCTGGGACACAAGCTGACCACGCACGGCCGCAGGCAGTGCTTGGCTCAGCTCACTGCTCTCCTGAGCCTGGGGCCGTCCTAGCGAGTGGTGAGCGCGACCTGCTCCCGGGAGGAGACCACCTTCCCATCCTGCACCTCCTCAACGATCGTGCGCACCTGGCGGGACGATGTCACGACTGCAGAGGAAGGGGGGACAATTACTTACAGAAAGAAGGAGAGAAGTTTCTTAACACATTATCAGGTATTGCACATTCTTCAGGAGCCGGCGGGAAGTCCACAAGGGACTGGAAAATGCTGTTTTAAACAACCCTACTTTGACAGGGAAGGGGAAGGAGCCAAGCTGAGGGGAAAGGTGGGTTCTTACCATCTCTGCCGGAGTGTGAGGACATGGCGGAGGAGTACTGGGAGGAGATGCTACAAGAGAAGCACAAAACCAAAGAGATGTTAGGGACAAACATTTCTTGTTGCTGTTGCACAGGCTCTGTGTTCAGGCAGGAGAAAAACAGAGAAGGCTCATGGCTCATGCTAAAAGTGCTGCTCCACTTGGCTGGTCCTGGGGACCACAGCCCTTTCCAGCAAGGAAAGGGGCCCGGTGCAGCATCCCACTGCAGCCAGAAACCAGGGACAGAGCCACTGGGCATCCACAGCTGATGTGAAGAGAGGGACCAGCCCTGAAAGCTACAACTGGACGGAGTCCCCAGGCAACACATTTTGCGTCTATCACCCATCTCCTCCTGCCC
>WBMZ01003908.1:0-25762 GCA_013400975.1 Atrichornis clamosus
ATGGGATGGGGGACCCCTGGGTGGGCTGCGGGGGTTTCGACCCCGCGTGGCCTCTCTGCGCATGTGCGCGCTGAGCCCCGCCCTCTTCTCGCGAGACTCCGCTTCCCGGAAGTAGCGGAAGCGGGAGCCGCACGTGGGTTCGCGCCGGGCCGGGCTCGGCCGGGTCGTGTCCCTTGTCCCGTGTCCCTTGTCCCGTGTCTTGTGTCCTCCCGTCCCCAGTGTCGCTGCCACCGCCGCCATGGGCCGTGCGCGCCGCCGACACAACTGGAAGGCCCGGCTGCCGCAGGGCCCCGCGCCGCCGCCCGCCGCCGCCGCGCCGCTGGAGCTGCCGCTAGAGCTGGGAGGTGCGGCGGGACCCGGCGCGGCTCTTCCTGGGCGCTATATTCATTATTGAGACTTGGGGCGAAAGGGACCGTAAAGTTGCTAAGATTGGAGTTACTGACACGTCTTTACTATATTTTTGTTATGCTTTTATTGGAAGCATTGTTGTTATTTTAAAAAATATCCCTGGAATGGACTGCCCAGGGAGGTAGTGGACTGCCACCGGATATGTTTAAGGAAAGACTGGATGTGGCATTTAGTGCCATGGTCTGGTTGGCGTGATGGTGTTGGGTCACAGGCTGGACTCGATGATCTCAGAGATCTTTTCCAGCCTAACTGATTCAGTGGTTCTGTGGTCTTGCAGGCTTTGCGTTAACAGCTCTGTTAAGAGAAGTTATGCATGAGTAAATGAGAGTAAATGAAATTACTGCATTCAGGGAGGTCAGGATTTGGACTCGATGATCCTCCTGAGTCCCTTCCAACTCAGAACATTGAATAATTCCATTATTTATTAAACCAATTACTAAAACTACTTTTTATGTTTAAGATTGCTTTCTCAAATGTTACTTTTTTAAAAAATCAAGTTTATTATACTATTTTTATTATTCAGAATTTAGTAATGAAGATTTTTAGTATTAAAATTCACTGGTGCCTGGACGAGACAGGAGGCTGGGGAGGCACCCCAGGGCACAGCGTGTCCTGTGCTGCTCTGCTGCCCCCTGACCCTGGGGATTGAGTAAAAAGGCAAAAATTGCATGGGGTTGTTACATAAGTCATGGAAAATTGCCCTCAGGGCTATAGCAAGCTCAGGGTTATTCAATCCCCAGTTTCGTGGTCTTTTACCCTTGCTGATATTGCAGGATTTTTTTTTGGCTGGGCGTGAGGGTTGTGTTGGTTTGAAATAGCTAAATCTGGCCTGGTGCTTGATAAGCCTGCGAAGCAGTGTGCTGAAAATAATCCACCTGGCACGAGTGAATAATCAAACACTTGCTTTCAGATGGAGCAACTCTGAAGGGAATTGACGAAAGTAATGCCCTGGTCCTGCCAGCAAAAAAAGCAAAGAAGAAAAAAGTCGCCTGTGTTGTGCAACAGCAGAAGAAACCCCTGAGCAAGAAACAGAAGAAAAACCTGCAAAAAGTTTTGGAGCAGAAGGAAAAGAAAAAACAGGTACGTTGCTGTTTGCTGGCAACTCCAGCTCTGTGACTTCTCCTAAAACGCTAATTTAACGTTGGCGTGTGGGGAAGGTGGACGATGCTGAGCAGCTGGTGAGGGCTCCCCTGTGTGCCAGCACTGGCACAGGGTGCAGTCCGTGCGCGATGCCGTCGCTGTGCTGGTGTGGAAGCAGAGGAGGGGAGATGGCTCTGCAGGACCAGTGAGTGCTGTGGGGGTGTGAGCTGTCAGGGGGTGTCTCACGGGCGTGCAGATGCTGAGGGTTACGTCACAACAACACCAGCCACCCCTTTGCTGAGCACTGTGGCAAAGATGCCACCACCCATGGGCTCTAGAGTGCAACTCCCGTGGGGAAAAGCATTCCCCTCCCTCTCAGTGGATCAGGTGTAGCAGGAACACATCATTTCTGGGTCCAGGTTCCTGTTCCTGATGGAGTAGACAAGTGTTGTGAAGTACATCACTAGCAACCAGTGACATTATTACATTTTATAAGCACTCTATATAATGGGTTGCATGAACAGATTTGCCCTGCAAACCTCTATGCACCCCTAACACTGGTCCTGTCAGTGCTTCTGAAACACTTATTTCCAGCTTTTATTTATTTTCATTATGGAAATAGGGATTTTCTGTCTCTGTAAAACCTTTCCAGGCAAAATTCCTGTTCCTTTTAGTGCCTGAATAATGGCTTTTACAAAGGAACTCTGGATATGGAGGTAGTTTGAAACTGTGGCTGCCTGGCCTCTTGCCCGTGCCGTGTCCCACATGAGGGAGCTGAAGGGAGGCTCCCATTGCTCCAGGCCTCATTCCAGTATTTTAGTTCAAATCCATTTTCTACGCTGCTGTTTGAAGGCTGCAGCTGAGGTGCTCGTTGCAGTGATGTCAAGTCCCCATTTCTATTTTTGCTCTATTTTTTCAGCAGGACAGAAATCTTCATCAGGGAGGACTGACCACGTAGCAGCAGGAAGGTCTTTACAGCTGCACAGCAGGATTTGCCAGAGCACAGAGCACACCTTGTAATGCTCCAGTGCATCAAATCTTGAAATGAAATTATTTCCCGGTCAAAATAAGCACTGATTTTGGTTGTTTTCCCCCAAATAGCGAGCTGAGTTGCTGAGCAAGCTGAACGAGGTCCAGGCTTCTGAGGCAGAAATGAAACTCCTGTACACTACTTCCAAACTGGGTATCGGGGAGCGCATGTATCAGGCTAAAAGGTAAAGTGGGTTTTGGGTAGAACCCTTGGAGTAGATTGCTGCAGTAGAATAACAACATTCTGAGCTTCTTTTCTTGGATTTTTCTTCTTCCTGTAAACAGGTTCTTCAGAATGGATGGAGTGAAATAATTTTCTATTTTTATCTGATAATATGCTGGTTATAATTGTAAATTAAACTAAAAGGTGCCTTCTGAATAAAGGAATAAAATCCAGGGTAGAACACGCTTAGATATGAATCCAGCAGTGGGTCATCTGAGGCTTTAGCTGGTAGAGTTGTGGAAACATCCAGGAGTGGAGATCCTGGTTTGTGTGGAAATTGTGTCTGGCTTGAGGTGCTGGAGAACATCGACCAAAACGCAGTTCACACGTAGATGTTTTGTTCCNAGGAAATTGTGTCTGGCTGGTGCTGGAGAACATCGACCAAAACGCAGTTCACACGTAGATGTTTTGTTCCAGGGTGACACAGGAGCCAAGGACGGATGTGCCTGAAAAGATCAGGAGCATCAGCGGTGCAAACAAGAGAAGGCACAGCTCAGGTTCAGAATCGGAGCCTGAGGAAGAGCCCAGCAGCTCTGAGGAGGAGGAGGAGGAGCAGAAACAAGACACTGAGAAGGCCTCAGCCAGTGGCGTGAATGCTGCTGACAGGCCAGAGGAAGGAGTGAGGAAGGCAGGGGTCGATCAGCCACCGGCTGGTCCCAGTGCACCCGTTTCCCAAACAGCCTCCAACAAACCATCCTGCACGCCTGCAGTGTTCATCCCAGTGGACAGGGCTCCTGAGATTCAGGTGAGGCTCTGTGAACAGTACAGTGCTTCTCAAAGGTGTTGGAAAGGATGGTGGATCCCATCAGCTGGGTCCCTGCAGACACCGTGGCATTATCCTGTGTCTCTCACTCATCCAGCCCAGCAGTGGAGTGCACTCAGGGCCCTTGTTCTGGCAACTTGTGCAGGTACAGGTCTGAGCTTTAAGCCTGTCTGGTCTAGCAGAAGGAAAACTGGGATTGTTTTAGGATATAAGCATTTGTCGGTAGTGTTACATATAGAATCTATTAGCAGTCTTTTATCATCCTTCGCTGGAAAATCCTGTGAAGATTCTTTTAGCTCTGCCTTGTGCTGTATATTATGCTGGATGATCTTGTCCCATTTGTTGTAGGTGGGGCATCGTGTAGAAATGGAAAAAGCTCTGCATGAGTCTGAACAGATGAGAGAGTTGTGAAATGAGTTTTCCCTTGAAGTGCTATATTAAGAAACTCTAGGGACTCTGAAGTTTCACAAATAAAAGTGCAGGGCTTGCCATCTGCTGTCTGGGAAGCCGTTTGATGACTCTGGTTCTCGGACATGCTGGTGTGTGGTATTAACTGGTTTTGAGCTTTTCAAGCCACAGACTTGCACAGTTCCTTTTTGTGGGTTTTATGGTCTGAGGAAGGTAACAGTTCTCAATCCTGACGAAAACAAGAAAGGACTGAGAAACAATGCAACTAAAATACATGTTTTGTGTTGTTTAGGAAGCAAGACTAAAGCTTCCAATCCTTGCTGAAGAGCAAGTCATCATGGAAGCCATTCACGAGAATCCCATTGTGATCATATGCGGGGAGACAGGAAGCGGCAAAACCACACAAGTGCCTCAGTTTCTCTATGAAGCTGGATATGCCAGGTAGGAGGCAGATTTTGTATGCAGCAAATGGAATTAGGAAAATTCAGGCAGAGCTCTGTCACTTCTGATGTGGTTGAACTGAATCTGGTCTTTCCTGTGCAGTGGTTATGGCCATGTTGAATGGGCTTTTAGGAAATCTGAAGGGAATAAGATTGACTTGCAGAAGTCTCTCTACACAAGTAATCTTTTGAAACCTTGAAGGCAAAAATTCTTTTCAAAGCCCCTGGCCTGTTTTCCACTGAAGGGCTTTATTGCTTGTCCATCTCACAGAGTTTAACCTCTGCTTATGGAAGTTTGAGTTTACCTCTGGAAGAAAATGTGTATATTGGTAACATTTACGAGCTCAGACACTTCGTGAGATGCTTCTTACGAGCTGCATCAAGGTGCACCCAGCTTCTGTGCACGTTCCCCAGCCTGGGTTCTTCTACAATGAACCCTATTGCCAGAGGGATGTCCAAGGGCACTTAACTCCAATGAGCTGGAATTGCAGGGACAACATGCGGGAAAAAAACGTGTGTGATACACGCATCTTCAGATTCATACTCTGTAATCTATCTGGGAAACCCAACCCTGTCTTTTTCTTCGAGTGATGCTGTGTGACTGCTGCTACTTAATCTAGAACCATGGTGCAGAAATCCTGCTGCCGTTTTTCCGGGTGCTCCTCTGTTTGATTAAAACCGCCCACCCTTTTCCCTCCTTGTCCCGTCAGCTCGAGCGGAGCCGTCGGGATCACGGAGCCCCGGCGCGTGGCTGCGGTGTCCATGTCCCAGCGCGTCGCTACGGAAATGAACCTGTCACACAGGTGGGCAGGGAAAAAACAGCTGAGAGCTTGCTGGGGAGATGGCACCGAGGTGCTCTGTGTGTGACGTGGGCTTTCTGTTTCTCCTCGTGCTTCTTCCTGTGGCTGCCCTGGTGTTTCCCCACAGAGTGGTCTCATACCAAATCCGATACGAAGGGAATGTCACAGATGAAACACGGATCAAGTTCATGACGGACGGTGTGCTGCTCAAAGAGATTCAGAAGGTAAGTTGCTGTGCTCAGTGTTATAAGGGAAGTTTTCTGTGTATCTGGGAGCAGAGGGCAGTGTGGATTTATTGCTGATCTTTCAAACCAAAATCCCTTTCAGCACCAGAGATTTATTCCATCTCCACCCTTGATATTCCTGCCCAAGGTCCTAAATGTTAGGTTATCTTGCCGTGTAAAGTGAGAGCAAGGAAGAGGCTCTTGGGAACCTTTGCTTTGTGTGGGGTGCATTAAACTGTGCTCAGATGTGTGAGAGAGACAGCCATGAGATGGGGGTCAGTGTTAGTGTGGGGTGTCCTGACTTAGATGTCCTTGGTTGAGGCTTCCTGTGGTGAAATCAGTCTCTCTTCCCAGGACTTTCTGCTTTCAAAGTACAAAGTCGTCATCATTGATGAAGCGCACGAGAGGAGCATGTACACGGATATCTTGATAGGCCTCTTGTCTCGCATCGTGCCTCTTCGTCAGAAGGTGAGAGGGCAGTGTTCTGTGCTAGGCATGGGTGTGCCAGGGAGGGGGATGTTAGGCATGAAGGGGCTTTGTGAGGGGGGACTCTCTGTGATGTGGAAGTTCATGGAAATCTGACAGAAACAATGGAGTAACACTCGGTTAACAGTGTTTGTCTTTCTGTATGGTCGAAGAAGCACAGAGCCTACAAAAAGGGGAAAGTTGGACATACCAGTACCAACAGATGACTTTTCAGGCAACATCCAGTTCATTTGAGACTTACAGTGCCACAGGACGTGTAGATAATTGAATACCAGCAGCCTGGGAGAAAACAAGATGGTTATTGTTGCCCTGGCTTAAGCTGCCACGAGCAGTGCTTGGGAGGAGACGTTTGGGGCACAGAGTGACAGCTTTGTGTCCCTGCAGAAGGGGCTGCCCCTGAAGCTGATCATCATGTCCGCGACCCTTCGAGTGGAGGATTTCACTGACAACACCAGGCTGTTCTCTGTTACACCTCCTGTCATCCAGGTACCGTTCCCCTCCCTGGGATCTGCGTCAGATGGAGCGGCTGAAGTACAGCAAGGGCAGCCTTTATAAAACCAGTTACAAAATAAGGGCACTCTGATCTTTCCAGGTGGTGCTGAAATCTTTCAGATACCAACTTAAAAATAGCCATTTTGTTTAGCCTATTGTTTCTTTTGGGACTTGGTGTTTTTCTTTCCACTTTTATCAGAAAACCACCCTGGCAGAATCTGATTATCTTGAGAAACTAAGTTATGGTTCAGAAGAACAAGAAAGGCTCAACCTGAGTTGGTGATCTGAAAGGGAGGAAAGCTTTGTTTCCTAGCTTGGTTTTGTAGTGTTCAGAGCAGACAACACTGGTGATTTCTGTGGGTCTGGTGTTTTGTAGGCTACCAAAACCAAGAGCTGAACAGAAATACAGGGTGAGCTTTTCTAGTTGTCCCGTGAATGCTGTCATGATTGTGCTAAAGTCATGACAGCAAACCAAGCCTTTCTTTGTATTTCCTCTCCAGGTAGATGCAAGGCAATTCCCTGTAACCGTTCATTTTAACAAGAAAACCCCCCTGGATGACTACAGTGGGGAGTGCTTCAGGAAGGTGTGTAAAATCCATCGGATGTTGCCTGCAGGTAAGGCCACTGCTGAGAACTTCTTAAATTCTTCATACTTAATATGTCTAAAGTTTTTTGTGTTGGGTTTTTGTTTTCATGGGAGGGAGAGGTATTTCTTGGGGTTTTTTTTGTTTTTTTGAGGTGAGTTTTTAAATTTGAACGTGGGACTGCAATGAGGTATCGTGTGCTTTTACTTAGAAGGTTTTGCTTGTGAAACTACCCTTCAATTAAATCGTAGTTACATTACTGTGCTTCTCCAGGGAGTGGTAGGAGACACATGCAGTCAAATTCCCTGTTCCTCCTTGTTACTTCACAGTGTATTTGACCCTGTCTTTTATCAGGAATGAGATCTGAAGCTTTCCAAGGAGAAATACCTGTGCTAAGGTTGAGAGTCTTTTCTTCTCTTCCAGGGGGAATTTTGGTGTTTTTAACAGGCCAGGCAGAAGTTCACTCTCTCTGTAGAAGACTACGGAAAGCCTTTCCATACCAAAAAAACAACACTGCAGGTAATGCTGTCGAAACCATTAAACTTTGAATTTATCCCACTGAGAAGTGAGCTTGCTTTGCACCTAAAAATATGAGCTTTTATTTTAAAAACACAAAAAACAAGGTGTGGGGAAGGGGCTCATTGTGGGTGATTTTCATGACTGGTGTTAAATTTTGTGCTGGTTTGAGTTTGGGAAAAGGTTTATGTGTATGATCCCTTCGAGTTCCCCAGCATCCATTGCATTTCTTCTCTTACTCTGTTGGGAATTAAAGTGGAAATGCAGCTGCTTGTTGGTGACTGTTATTTTCAGGATACTGGAATTTAAAAAAAAATTCTCTTAAAGCTCAGCTAATTATTTCCTAAACCTCAAGATACTCAGCTGCTTTGCATGCTGCTGTTGATCTTCTGTATGGTTCCTAAATGGAATTACAACCTTAAACTTGTGTGTCATCCCTGTCCCCTCTGCCTGCAGTGTGACTATTTGCTTCTTTCACACTGTGACAGTTTGTATCCCCAAAAAGGTGGGAGTGGGACCAGACTCCTCCCACCACCTTTTCCAAGAGGGAGGCATGCTCAGCTAGCAGTTGTTCCACGGTCTGTTTCTGTAGGAGGAGAGGATGGCAAAGAGGACTCGGTGGAAGAAATCAGGAAATTTAAGAAATCGAGGAAGCGGAGGAAAGTTATGGTAATGTGTGATGGGTAGAACTCCTCCAAGAGAGGAGGGAGCAGGTACCCCCCTACAAACAGCATTCCTCTGTCGCTGTGCTCTCACCAGCTCTTCTAGACTCGCACAAAGCTCTGGACCCTACACGTGTCCCCTCAGGAGTTCCAGCACTACTGCCCACACTGCTGCCTGCTGCTTTGGGAGCAGCAGAGTGCTGAAACTGTGGATATTATGGGCAGCAGATTGATTTAGGTTGAGTACTGACCACTAAAGCTTTAATGGAAGGCGCACCAGACTCACTGGCACCAGGGCTCTTCATCTTGCTATTTGTTACCCAAAATTTGGAGTGGTGCATCTGTTACCAGGGATAGTGTTTGGCTTCTTCCCATGCCCTTTGTTAGCAGGAGATCCTGATGTTTTAGATATGTCCCTCTGTCACCTTTGGAGTCAGTGCTCAGCTTTGCTTTCAAAGCAATGCAAAGTGCTGTTTGTATCCCCTCTCAACACGTTGTTGTCTTTCCTCTCTTTCTCAGACACTCCCCAAAATTGATCTGAACAACTACTCTGTGGTACCAGTGGATGAAGGAGATGAAGACAGAGATGTTGACAGTGATGGTGATGCTGCAGGGTCTGACATCGACCTGGATTTAGGAGATGGAGACTCAGAAGAAGGTTTGACACATGTGAAAGAAAAAAATCCCTATTTCCTGCCACCTCTGAAATGAGTAACATGAGTTGGTAGTCCTGTGTTGTTAAGGTTTTCCAGCTCCAGCTTTATACCAATTACTTTACTGGTTTTAATGAAGTGGTGTTTGTGGAGGTGTTGTTGGGACCAAGCCTGGGAGTTGTACTGAACAATGTTTGTTTCTTCACAGATGAGAAATCCGATTCGTCCCTCCCACTGCACGTGCTCCCCCTCTATTCCTTGCTGGCACCAGAGAAACAGGCAAAGGTAAAGGATTTACTGTCAGAGTGAGCAGATGATCCTTACAGATGTATGTGATCAATGTCTGAAATCACAAGTGAGCTAAAATTCCCATCTTGGGCTGTCTGTCAGCTGGAATGGCCCAGTGGGCAGGTTGGGATGGGATTGGGGCAGGCCTGGCTTGGGCTGTGGTCTCCCTAATGTGCCAGTTCAGCAGGTTGGGAGAGATGATCAGAGACAGTTCTGCAGCATCTTAAAATCCATCCTGGCCCTGGGCACGTCAGGATCCTGCTGCCAAGAGGCAGCTTGAACAGATTCCTGTGTTCCCTCCTGTCTTTGGAGGCAGCAGCAGTGTCTGAACACGACTCAGCGCTGGTGTGTGCTCCACCCGGAGCCCCTGTGGGTGTTCCCGAGGCTTAACTGAGCTGGACACAGAGCTCCAGAGCTGGAGACACAGAGTTAAGCCTCTGCTCTGGCTCCTGGATTTCCCCTCGCAGTGCCGTGCGCGCTGCCATCCCTTTGCAGCCCATCCAAGTCCTTTTCCACTGCTGGCAATGCCGTCTGTCCCTTGCAGGTGTTCAGGGCTCCTCCCGCTGGCACCAGACTCTGCGTGGTGGCCACCAACGTGGCCGAAACGTCGCTCACCATCCCGGGCATCAAGTACGTGGTGGACTGCGGGAAGGTGAAGAGGCGTTTCTACGACAGGATCACGGGAGTGTCGTCCTTCCGAGTCACCTGGATATCCCAGGCCTCGGCAGACCAGCGGGCAGGCCGGGCGGGCCGCACCGAGCCGGGGCACTGCTACAGGTGAGCTGCCTGCTGCAGAGGGGCCCCGCAGAAACAAAAAAAGCACAGGGGGTCTCCGTGGGAGTTGGGCGTCTTCCCCCGCCCCGCCGCCCCTTCCGCAGGGGCCCGGTGCTGCTCGGAGGGTTTGGGGTTTGTGTGCCCTTGGTTCAGGTGGGAACTCTCACTGGTGATGTTGGTTTGGGTTTGGCTTCTCTGGGGCCTGTCCCTTGCTGAAAAGACTTAATTTCATGGCCAGGTTAGATTTAACCGTGGCCGGATTAGATTTAAGCATGGCCAGATGGATTTAACTCCAAGCCAAATTCACGTGTTGTGAAAAAGGCGGATGCCCCAACCATCTAAGTATTGACATGGTTATGTAAATACTACCCACAACTGCCTTTTTTTAAAAAATCCCTTGTTAATTTTTCATGCGTGTCTTTTGAGTTAAGATTTCTTTTTAAGACTCTAAACAGCACCTCTGTTCCACTAGGTTATACTCTTCAGCAGTTTTCATGGACTTTGAGAAATTTTCTGCTCCAGAAATAACAAAGCGACCAGTAGAAGACTTGATTCTGCAAATGAAGGCATTAAATATAGAAAAAGTGAGTTGGAAATGGCTTTGTACTAGAGCAGTCATTAAAGTGGTTGCCCTTAGGAGCCCGAAACAAACAGAAATATCTTTTATTGTCATTGCTTGAGGCTGTGCCTTGTGTTAGAAATTGGGATCCTGAGACTCAGTTTTGGTTCTGCAAATTGCAGAAGCTGCTCTGAATTCCACCAGGCCTTAACAGACATGTTTGTTCAGGTAGTAAATGCTTTCTTATATTCTTGAGGTTAAAAAAAACCCTGTCCAAACAAGGGGTTGTGTTTTGGAGATACTGGAGCACTTTTAGAAAGCACAATACTTAAATCTCGACCTTCAAGCAGCCTGCCCTAGGTGCTGCCTGCAGTCAGTGGCAGCAAGGGGTGGCTCTGGTATTCCTGTTTCCTAATGTTTTTGTTCTAAGCATTTCCTCCCATTATGTGTCCTTTCCTTTCGCTCCTGGCAAGCATCCTAAATGTTTTCCTTTGGTACGTGTAACCAGAGGGGAGGATTTTGCTCCCTTGCAGAGCTCCTTACTGCATTCAGACTCTTTTTCAGGGGGAGCTGTGTCAGTGATGTGCTGAGGGGCTTTTTCTCACGGTTTCCGTAGGTAATCAACTTCCCATTCCCAACACCACCTCCCACGGAAGCACTTGCAGCAGCTGAGGAGTTGCTGATAGCCCTGGGTGCCTTAAAGGAACCCCCTATGACAGGAAGGTAATGTCTGTGGTCCCCTGCTGATTTCCTCCACTGTCGAGTCTGTGGGCTCTGCTGTACTCCCACCTCCTTTTCCGCCTCAGCCCTCGCGTCCAGGGATGTGCTTTGCTTCAGAAACTGGCATCATTTCAGTCCCTGAGTCACCTCTCTTTGTTTTACTGGCCCTGGGTGTGTTTGGGTAGGGAAGGACTGGGAGTGTGCCATGCAGGGCAGGCAGGAGGAGCTGCATTAGGAAGAGGAATCTTTCCCCCAGCCTTTGGGACCAGCACTTGACGAAACCTGAGAAAACACATCAAATTAATTGGGCTGCCAAAACCAGGAACACAAACTTGTCCTAATCCAAAGTTGCTTCCTTACATGAGTTTTCTCTCCCCCCTCCCCAGGCTGAAGCAGCAGCTGGCAGCAAAGCTGAGCTGCCCCATTAGTCCCCTGGGCAGAGTAATGGCCACTTTCCCCGTAGCCCCCCGCTATGCAAAGATGTTGGCACTGAGCAGGCAGCAGCACTGCCTGCCCTACACCATCACCATCGTGTCTGCCATGACCGTCAGGGAGCTCTTTGAGGAGTTTGACAGGTGAGTGGCTGAGCCTGACGGGCTCCTCACAGGGGGTGTCGCTGCCACAGCTGGTGCCTCTCACACTGAGCGCCCCTGCCTGTGAGCACAGCACTCCTCCACGCTGTTCTGTGTTTCCTTCAGGCCAGCAGTGAGTGAGGAAGAGTCGGCCCAGCTGAAGGGGAAGAGAGCGAGGTTGTTACAGATGCAGAAGATCTGGGCTGGGCAGGGGCCGATGCAGAAGCTGGGGGACCTCATGGTGATGTTAGGTACCCCATACCTTGATTTCCCCGTACCCTTGACTGCATTCTGCTCTCCTTCTGTCACCCTGAGCCCTCAGCTCGGAACAGCCAAAGGCATCCTTGTGCTGCAGCACTGAGCTCAGGGTTTTCCAGGCTGTTCTCTGGGCAGCCCCCCGTGTCCCAGGCTGAGTGGGAACTGCGAAATGCACGTGCTGACTGTGGCAGTGCTGTCCCACCGCCAGTTTAATGAGGAGAACTGATCAGCTGAGTCGTTTTCTCCACCTGTCTGTCCACTCCCAGGAGCAGTGGGGGCCTGTGAATACGCTGGGTGCACACGAAAGTTCTGTGAGGAGAATGGGTTGAGATACAAAGCCATGCTGGAGATCAGGCGCTTGAGAGGGCAGCTGACAACAGCAGGTGAGGTGGCTTTGGGGAGAAACTGCTGTGTTCATTCTCTTTTGGGGGGCTGACGCATCAACTGGGCTGATTTTTTTTTTTTTTGTTCCTACTGAGTCTTCTCCCACCTCTTTCTCCCCGCAGTGAACTCGGTGTGCACGGATGCTGGGCTCTACGTTGATCCAAAGATGAAGCCCCCAACAGAAGCTCAAGTGACCTACTTGAGGCAGATTGTGCTGGCAGGGCTGGGGGATCACGTTGCCCGAAGGATTCAGGCAGAGGAGCTCCTGGATGAAAAGTGGAAAAATGCCTACAAGGTAAACAGCTTGATTGGACTCAATTCCTCCTCCCTTGCATGGCCGGAAGACTCCCCTGTGCAAAGCCCAGGTTTCTGGCTGGGTGCAGACTGAGGCTTTCTGCAACTGTGCTGGCTCTCTGCAACTTCTCTCCATAGCATTTGAGTTTGCAGTGTTGCAATTTCCTGGTGTTCATGTAGGAAATGTTATAAAAGAGCTAAAAAGTAGCATTAGTCCTTCTTGCAAAGTGCTTGATGTCTCCAGAGAAAATGCTGAGATTATTAAAAAGCTACATCACTTAAGGAAACCATGTAAATGTACGTCTGAGAGAGACTGAAATTAGATGCAATGAAGAAATTGGATTGCCAGTAACTCGCTTTACTCTGTTTCAATCTCCTGCCTCCTTCCAGACTGCTCTCCTGGAGGACCCGGTGTTCATCCACCCCAGCTCAGTCCTCTTCAAAGAACTCCCAGAGTTTGTGGTGTATCAAGAAATTGTTGAGACTACAAAGCTGTATATGAAAGGTGAGACTGCTGAGGGCCAGCTTGTGCTGCAGGGCTGGGGAGGAACTCGGAAATGCCTTGGCAGAGTGTTTCCCCTCTGTGGGGGCTGAGTGCTCTCCTTACAGAGTGCTTGTGACGCCTGGGATTTGGATCCTTACGCTTTAGATTTGGATCAAGGTATAAATCAGCCTATTTTTTTATTTGTTTGCCAGAATTGGCTGGAGCAAAGCTCAGCTTCCGAAATGGCTGCTTTGCCCCAGCCCTGCCAACCACAGTTGCCCACGGCTGGTCTCTGAAACAGCCTTTTTACAGCATAAAATTTGACTTGAAAAATGAGGCACAAGTAAATCTGTGGAGATGAGCTCCTAACCGTGCACTGTACTCGTGGGGCTGCCAGGGAGTTGTGGCCCTGGGCAGCAACCCTGCACTCAGTGCGTGTTCTCCCCCCTCAGGTGTGTCTGCAGTCGAACCCGAGTGGATTCCTGCCCTGCTGCCACCATACTGCCACTTCGGGAAGCCTCTGGAAAACCCTCCTCCCTCCTACTGCCCTGCCACAGGCCGGGTTCGCTGCCACAGACCCAGTGTCTTCTGTGAGTGTTCCAAGGTGTCGCTGAGAGCTGCCCTGCGGTCCCTGCAATGCTGCTGTCACAAGGCTGTCGGGACACCAGAAAGGCCAGCCTCTGCTTGGGCCGTTCAGAGAGCTCAACAGCGGTTTCAGCATCTCCGCAGAGTTCATAGCATTTAAATATTGCCATCTTCCCATTGAAATGGGCATTTTACGGAGCCTCCTGCTCGCCCTGCTCGGGCTGGGTGGTGGCAGTGTCCTCCCCACTCCCTTGGCACCTGTGTTGTCACACCTCCGCGGAAATGCGGCCTCCTCGTGGAGCACGGAGGGGACCTGCTGTGATCTTTGTTTGCAGATCGTGTCAGCTGGCAGCTCCCTGCCGTGGAAGTTGATTATCCCGAAGGGATTGATCGCTACAAACACTTTGCCAGGTTCCTGCTGGAAGGAAAGGTGAGTGTGTTCCAGCTGCATCCCTTCCTTGATGTTAGCAGTACGTTTTTAGCCCAGTTTTTGGAGGAGATGAGCCTTGTGTGCCTATTCATCATAACTTGCTGGTGGATGGAGGAGTTTGCTGTGGTTGGTGAGGTGGGGAAGATACCTTTAAAGTACAAAAAAAGCAGGAAAAATCAGTGTTTGAGTGAAAGATAGCCCCACGGTTTTGCAAATGAAAAAAAGCTATAGCTCGTGTCTTTGTCCATCCTGAGACAGAGGAGTTGCTTAAGAACCCAGTCAGGACAAGACTGTCATGGAAACATGGATAGTAGGAAGATGTAATAGAAAATATGACATGGAAATTAATAGTAGTACAAGTTCATTGATGGTTGTCTCCATAGAATTAATTTACTTTATTCATTATATACTTCTATATGATCTTTCAGGTCATTAAAAAGCTGAGTTCTTACAGCAAGTGCCTGCTGTCCAGTCCCCTCATAATGCTGAAGACATGGTCCAAGTAAGTTGTTAAAAACAAACTTCAAGTCGTTGTCTCCACCAAACTCTTTTCACTTCCTTTCTCAATGAAAAAAATTCAATGCTGGGAAGGGTGTTGTAGATGATGACTTTGGCTGCAGATGCAGGATTAGGAAAATGAGTTTTCTTACCCAGAGAAGTTGTGTCCCAGGAGAGCTGGTGGTGGTGAGGGCAGTGCAGGGCACGCAGCCTGCTGGGCACTGCTGGGCTCTGCTGGGCTCTGCTGGGCACTGCTGGGCTCTGCTGGGCACTGCTGGGCACTGCTGGGCTCTGCTGGGCTCTGCTGGGCACTGAACTCACACCTGTGAGGAGTGGCAGGAGAGCTCTGCTGCTCTCTATGCTTTTCTTTGGAATTTGGCCACTTATTCTGCCTATGTTTCTTTTCAGAAACATGCTTCCAACAGACAGTGGGCTTTTTGATTACGCTTGTAGACCTGTGACCCTCCAAAAGGCTGTCAGCTGTCACTGCCTTTCTCTCCCCTCATTCTCCTCTCATTTACCAAAATAAACTTTTCTGAGTCTTCTCCGACTTCTCATGGAGTTGGTACATGGCAAGGATTTTGGAAGACTTTGTTAGAAGTGACTGATGTTGTCTGAGGGTGCTACGATGACCAGATGTTTTCCTGTTTTGGTCAGTTCAGAGCTCAGCGTGGGACTTGGGGATTCTTTTTTGCTTTACCTTGTGCCCTGCAGCTGCAGAGGAGACACAAGAGCAACCTGCTGCTACTTGTAACCACAAAAATTTGCCTGTGGGGGAACAAACCACTCGTGAATTTTCTTCAGCCAGTGGCACATCTCTGTACGCAGAGGCCAGGTGTTCATACATCTATATCTAGCCTTTTAAAAAGATGAAGAGTGTGAGTTCATAAAGATAAGCTGAATGCTCTAACACTTTGCTCAACTGTGCTAATGAACATTGTTTTGCACTATTTCATTGATTCAGACTTCAGCCCAGGACAGAAGCCCTCCTGCAGGCCCTAGTTAAAGAAAACTGTGATAATCGTGATGCTTTACTGGCTGCATGGAAGAAAAATCCTAAATGTAAGTGTTCTGCTTGCTTAATTATCAGTCATATCAGTGGAGTACCTTGAGCACTATTGAATTATAATTCTAAAAAACGGACTATTTCACTTGATAAGCTCCAAATATTTCCTATTGCCTTACCAGAAACAGTAATGCCCTGTGTTTGGTTCTTGTGAAAAACAGGAAAACGTACTTTAGAAAGCAAAATTTATTTGTATTATAAGATTTTTTTTTCTGTAGTTGTAACCACAGTTAGAGTATATTAGCCTACGGTGGTACTGTCCATGGATATAGGAATTTTTTTTCCAGATAAAATGGACATTGTTCAATATTGGGTACCAGATTATAAGAATTCCTTTACAGAAGCAGCAGCAAAGTGATGCAGTGATGGCTCACAGTAAATTTCCCCTCCACTGGATGCTGGTTTATCTTCACCCAAGCTCCAGCGCCATCCCAGCAGTGGAAGGCTGGTCGTGGCTCCAGTGGGGTGATCCCACCGGAGCTCGTTTTCCCAGCCAAATCTGGGAACTGCTGTGCTTCCCCTGCAGATCTGCTCGCAGCCTATCGCCAGTGGGTCCCTGAAGCCGTGCACCACGACCTCGCCCAGAAGTGGCCACCAGTAGCCCTGTGACTCCGGTTTTCGATGGACTCCTTTTCTCCAAGATGTTTAGAGAGGGTTTCCTTGGAAATCTGACGCAGATGGACTCAGCAGCTGCAGCGATACCTTTTTGTAAGCGAGCCAGGTGTGATTCTGTATTCCCAGAAGCCCTACCAGCTGTTTGGCTGGTATTTCCTAATATGAATGGTTGGATAATTTTATCCATTGTCTTTTATAGATTTTTTTTTTTTAACCTGAAGTTTCACTTTGGACTATATTAGTCGTATGAACTACAATAAATATGTAAAGCTCTTGGTTTGGATGGGAGCAATGTTTGCTTTTGTGGGATGCTGCAGTGAGCAGAATTTCACACCTGTGTGGGCACTTCCTCATGTGTGGCAGCAGATCCACATGGGCCTGGTGGTGGGTTGGCCCTGGGCTGCAGCTCAGGGTAGGAAGCACAAAATTGAGGAAAGTCATGGGTTAGGATAGAAATGGTTTAATAAGTGAAAGGGAGAAGCTTGAGTTTATCTTCCCTTTCACCTGATCTTGAGTCTAGGTAGACCCACATTGTGCTAATGGGCTGTTGCTTGTGACACTGCAGTAGGAGAAGGTGTGGGCAGGGACCCTCCTGTCCCCGTGTGCTGAAGGAAACTGGTACAGCCCAACCCCTGAAGAGGCTGGATGTGTGTCCATGGTTCCCACTGCTCCCACCTCTCTCATGAGCTCCGGGGGCGAGGCCAGGACACAAGTGTGCATCAAAAATATCTAAAGCTGATGAAACAGCAACTTCTGTTTTCAAGCAAGAAGGAAAGCAGCCCCTTACGCTGTGTTTTTGTCAGTCAAACTGCATGGCGGGGTTTGGGGCTGACCCCAGGCACGAGGGCGCCTTTCTGCAGCAAGAATTGCAGCAGCAGTCTGCGAACTGCTCGGTGCTTATGGGAGGGAAGGAAAACAACAGGCGATAACGGAGTGTACTGGGAGGGAAATCTCGGCTCCGCTACAGAGCGGGGCAAGAGAAGGGAAAAACCACCGGCTTCGCAGGGCGGGGGCAAAAAGTGGAGATGCCGGGGATTGAACCCGGGGCCTCATACATGCAAAGCATGCGCTCTACCACTGAGCTACATCCCCTCGCTGACGGCCGCGTCATGCACAGCCAATACACGGACACCGCGAGCCGCGCGCCGGGCCCGGCGCTGACACCGCGGTCACCCCGCGCCCGCCCCGCGCCCTCTCCGACCCGCGCAGCCCCGCGCTGGGCCCGGGCGGCGACGGCGGGAGCGGGAGCGGAGCGGCGCGGCGGCGGCAGCAGCTGGGGCGGGACAGCACCCTTATAGGACAAGGCGGAAGGAGGCCGTTGCGTGCCCATCCTCGTTAGTATAGTGGTGAGTATCCCCGCCTGTCACGCGGGAGACCGGGGTTCGATTCCCCGACGGGGAGGCCGTGCATATTTTGTTGCCGGATGCCGTTTTTTGCGGGCGGCCCCGCGCGGGGTGTTGTCTGTTACGTGGCCGTGGAACTCCCGGCCAGAGGGGCGGAGTAAAGCCGCTAGCGCCGCGTTTTGCGCCACCGGAGGGGATCGGGCCCGCCGCTCGCCCCGGGGCGCGTGCTGAGCACCCCGCTGCTGCTGGTACCTGGGGGTTCCCTGCAGGTCCGGGAGTGCAACTGAATGCAGCGGCGGGGGTGAGCCCCTGGACACCCCAGGAACGGGGCGGTGGAGCCCGCGTGGGAGGGCGGGCAGCGGCGCCCAGGGGGGTGCTGGGCGGGGTCGTATCCACGGCCAGCGAGGGCGCTCTCGCCCGCCGAGATAGCTCAGTTGGGAGAGCGTTAGACTGAAGATCTAAAGGTCCCTGGTTCGATCCCGGGTTTCGGCAGGAGCTTTTTTTTTTTTTTTTTTTTTTTTTTCCCTTTACCGTCACGACGGATCATTTTGCCTCCGAGCGGAACGAGGGCAGGGCTGCGGGGCAGGAGCTGCGGGGCTGGGGCCGCGGTCCCTGCGTCGGGCGGCTGACCCGGTGCCATCGCAGGCGCTCATGCGTGTGGCAGTTTTGTGCCAGGAAACAGCTTCCCGAAGGGCGGCGGGGGTGGAGCGGGTCCGGTGGCGGCCGCTCGGGCATGACCTGGCCTGGGGGGGTGTTTACAGTACACCGTCCTCGTTAGTATAGTGGTAAGTATCCCCGCCTGTCACGCGGGAGACCGGGGTTCGATTCCCCGACGGGGAGGCTGTGAATGTTTTAATTTAACGTTATCTTTTTCTTCCTGCACGGATTTCTCTGATTTCTGAAAGAGGAAGGAAACCGGTTCCGTTTTGTGGGTGCGAAGCAGCGCGCTCCTGTGTTTCTAAGGGACGCTTGAAGACCACACCCGGCTCTCTAACGTGCAGCAACCGCAGCCTGCCCCGGGCCTGGCGGGGGCTCGGTGCCGGGTCCCCTCCGCCCGCCCTCCCCCGCGCCAGGGCCCCCGGAACGCGGGAAAGCGGGACGTGGCCGACGGACAGAAGCAGCCGTGCGGGCAGGGGGATGTAGCTCAGCGGTAGAGCGCATGCTTTGCATGTATGAGGTCCCGGGTTCAATCCCCGGCATCTCCACGTGGAGGCTGCTCTTTTTCTCTTTTTCCCCCTTTCCGTGATGTTTTTATTCAGTTAAAGTCGCCGCAGCAGCAAACTGACTGTGGTGCTCAAATGGGCACGCGGTGGCACTTCCCAGTGGCACAAAACTGATTTTTTTCTTCTTTTTTTTTTGGTCACTGGCTGCGGCAGTGCAGGAGCTTCTCCCTGGCTCCAGGCTGGCTCTGCGATGCCCACTCCCAGCAGCTTCGGAAGAGCTCTCAGGGGAACAATCTCCCTGCTTCGATCTCCTCAGGTTGGCTGGGCTCATCGGGAATATCTCTGGAGCAGGGAGGGCTGAAAGTTATGGCACAGTTGAGAGGTTTGGCCCAGAGAGACCATAGCCCACATAGAGCCTGAAACAGCTTTTATCTGCACAGCTCAGTGGCAGCTGTTTTATTTCACTGCTCAGTTACCAACAGTGTAGCCAAAGCGGCAGGAGCTGACCGCTGACAAATGCAAAGTGACATTTCCTGCCACAGTGGCTGAAAAGCTCCTTGTGCTATTTATTTACTCGTCTTACTTCCAGTTGTTATTTTGAGGCCATGTTTGGCTACAGCACTGGTAAGTGTGAAGAACCCTGTTGTAAATTACTCCCTGGACCAGCCTGGGCAGCTGTACTTCTGGAATGTGCCCTGCACATGAATATAAGAGACAGTTTGTAGTAACAGGCACGAAATAACAGACTTTTTGGCACAAGAAATCTGTATTTGTCAGTAAAACAGGTCTGTTAGGACCAACACACCACTGTTCACCAAGCCTGCACTGAAATCCTAGTGAGGGGCACTCAGAAAGACTTAAATCTGGGAGGCTTTTTCAATCTTTGAGATTTATACAGTGTCAGTCACTGAGCACTAAGGACCCACTTGTGTGGATTTTTTTTTCCCCATCAAAATGACCTGAGTGTTTGAGATTATTATCACTACATCTGTGGTGAGTGTTACCGAGGCAGCAGAGGCCAAAGAGCTCCCAGAGCTTCCCCCTCCTGTAACAGCTCCATGAGTCAGGCAGACTCAGGCAGCTTCCCTGGAAGCAACCACAAAGCTGTTGCTGGACCTCTGCTCCCTCCCTGCTGGTGAGCAGCCCTGGGTGTTATCTGTGTCCCTTCCATTTTCCTTGGGTGACGGCAAACGAAGGATTTCGTAGGCGGATTGAACCGCATGGCATCGCCTAGATCTTGCAGACAAAGCTCCATTTTGTTCTCCATTTTGTGGCCTGGAGTTGCTGTGCAGTTTGAGTAGGATGGTGCAGGAGCTGACTGAGTGCAGCAGAAGGTGCTATGTGAGAATAGGAAATAGGCATTATTATTACTATTATTTCTGACTGCTTTTACCCCTTAATCCTGAATTATAAACTCCATTATAAGTCAGATGCATAGTCCACTTTATGTGTGGACATATATATACACACACACATTGATTGATTATATCTCAGGCAGACCATCCGCAGGACTTGCATCTCTTTATCCATCAGGCCTTCTTTGTCACTCACATCCCCTCTCCAGGCTCCCTGATCTCCATCCCCAGGAGGAGCCTCCTGCAGCCCCCCTTTCCTGGGGGGGGGGGGGGTCCCTTCAGGCTGCTCCAACCTCGGAGTGTGTCCCAGCATCACCCCAGCAGCCGGACACCTTCTCTTCCCTGTCCCTTGTCCCACGGCCATGATGGCACTGAGGGGCTGGCATAAACCTGCTCCCCTGTGCCCGTGCCAGCAGGGTTGTGCCCCAGGTGGGTGATAGACACCACCCTGCCCCAACACATCTCACACAGAAATAACACTTGAGGGTTCCCTCAGGATAAAGCAAGGACCCTTCTCCCTCAGGAACCCCCTCACGATGTGGCCGCGGGCAGAGCCGACCCTGGCCCTGCCCCGGGGGTGAAAGCCAAGGGGGTGTTTTTCAAACGGGGTCACAACCGCACGGTTTAAACCCCTGAACACACCGAAAGGCTCTGACAGAAGATTCTGACGTGGTTGCCTCTCCAAGGTGGGCCCGCTGAGGCGCCACAGCCCCCGGCCTGACTCCAGCAGCTCCAGGCCAGGTTTTCCCGGCGCTCCGAACGCGCCGCCCGCCGTCCCGCTCGTGCGAGCCGCAGCGCACCCGCGCGCGAGGCGCCGACTCCTCCGCGCCGCCGAGCCGTGCTCCCCCCGCCGGAGAGCGGCGGCGCGAGGAAAGTAGTGCGCGGCGGAGTGATCCAGATGCAGGGGCGGTGCGCCAGAGGCCATATAAGGGTCGGGAAGGGGGATGCGTGGCGCAGCGGGCGCTGGGTGAGCGCGGGGGAGATTTGAGGTGTCGGCTTGGCCGGGCAGCGCCGCGGTGAGAGCTCGGTGGGGGGAGGGCTGAGACACGTGCTGGGCGTCCGGACGGGAGCGGGGTGTGTGCGCTGAGGAGAAGGGGCTCGGCGGGGGCGATGGCGGACAGTGATGGCGGAGTGAGGGCCGCGACGTTGCCCTCCCCTTCAACGGCAGCACCGCGAGGCGGCGGGGAGGAAGGGGTAGGGTGAGCGGCCACTGGCAGAATGGCGGCTGCGCAGGCGCAGTGACGTCTCAAGATGGTGGCGGGCGCGCGCCTCGGGCGGGAAAGGGGAAGGGGGTGGAGGCCCCGCCCCTCCAGCGATATGGGCGAGTCTCCGCTGTGGCGTCACGGACGGGGAGCGCATCCCTGAGGAGCGGGAAGGGGAGCAGTCTCTAAAGCACGGCGGGTTTCCCTCTTCCAGGGAAAAATGCAGATCTTCGTCAAGACCCTGACGGGTAAGACCATCACCCTTGAGGTGGAGCCCAGCGACACCATCGAGAATGTGAAGGCCAAGATCCAAGACAAAGAAGGCATCCCTCCAGATCAGCAGAGGCTGATTTTCGCTGGCAAGCAGCTGGAAGATGGTCGTACCCTGTCCGACTACAACATCCAGAAGGAATCCACTCTGCATTTGGTGCTGCGCCTGAGAGGCGGGATGCAGATCTTCGTGAAGACCCTGACAGGCAAGACCATTACTCTCGAGGTTGAGCCCAGTGACACCATTGAGAATGTCAAGGCCAAGATCCAGGACAAGGAGGGTATTCCTCCTGATCAGCAAAGGCTGATCTTTGCTGGCAAACAGCTGGAAGATGGTCGTACCCTCTCTGACTACAACATCCAGAAAGAATCCACCCTGCACCTNTATCCAGAAAGAATCCACCCTGCACCTGGTGCTGCGCTTGAGAGGTGGGATGCAGATCTTTGTCAAGACCCTGACAGGCAAGACCATCACCCTTGAGGTTGAGCCCAGTGACACCATGGAGAATGTGAAGGCCAAGATCCAGGACAAGGAAGGCATTCCCCCTGATCAGCAGAGGCTGATTTTTGCTGGCAAGCAGCTGGAAGATGGTCGTACCCTCTCTGACTACAACATCCAGAAGGAGTCAACTCTGCACCTTGTCCTGCGCCTGAGGGGTGGTAACTGAACCAGCAGGTTGTTGCTTCCAAATAAAAGGTTGTCTGCAGTTGTTCATTCCAATAAAGCTGTTGCATCCACAGAAGTTTGTGTCCGAAGTTGCATGAGCAACTGTTTGTGCCATTGCCTGACTCCAGCTCTCTAATAAACAGTAATTATGTAGTTTCCACAGACAAAGTTGTTGCAAAACCGCCTTATGAAAGGCTTCCACGTGCCAGGCGAGTGTAGCTAATCCCTCAGCCATGGTTTTCCTGGGGTTGTATAAGTGTTTTGATACCTGGCTGCAGCTCAGTGCCCGCCTGCAGATGTTGTGCAGCTGTGGGGATTGTGTAAGCAGGGATTTGTAATGGGAAACTGCAGATGCTCCTGAGCTGGGAGGCTTTGAAACACAGCTCTTGGTTGCCCAGCAACTGTCAGGTCCTGCCCCTGTTTTGGGATTAGTGGAGAAATAGAAGGGTGATCCTGCAGCTCTGTCACAGGCTGGGGCAATGGGATGTGACTGCTGGTCCTGCAGCTCCTGGCTTGAAAAGTGTGGTGGCAAGTGTGAGTCTCATCCAGTTACAGGGTAGACTTGGTTTTTGTCAAGCTTAATTGCATTAAGCAAGTAGTAATTTCAGATGTACTTACTGGAAATCTGGAATGTGCTTCATTCCAGCTGTGCCCCAAGTGGAAATACTGCACCATTGAGCTAGCATGTCACAGAGGAGTTCCCATGTGCTGTAGAAACCCTGGCAAATGAGAAGTTTCCACTGAAGTATTTGTGGTAGAAGTTGTGTGAGGGGCTGATGAGGAGTTAACCATGGCAGTGCTGGGCACGGGGAGTGGGAAAAGGGAGAGGCTGAAGAGTCAAACAAATGTCCTTTACGAGAGTGGTGACATGGACTCATTTGTGGAAGGGGACAGGGTGGGAGCTGAACTGGTCTCAGGTGGTGACTGACTTCAGGGGGTCCCACAGTGATTTCACACTGCCCGGGTGCGGTAGCAGGACTTGACTCAACACCAAATGTTAATTATTCCTAAGGGGGCAGCAGAAGGTGCTTTTAGTGCTGTGTGGCCTCTAAGGAGTGAGTTCAGATCACCAAAATCTGTGCTGGAGCGGAGGAAACGTTTGAATGCCACGGAGCTAAATCCTGCGCAGGCAGGAGCTGGTGCTGTGCCATCCCGGAGATCCTGTCCTCCCCCACAGGAGCGGCCCTGGGCTCTGCCCACTCCTGCCCTGGCTCCTGTTTCCTGAGCTGAACCCCCAACAGCTACAATGGACAGTTTGCCATTCTCTGGATTTTCTGACCTGTTAGGACACTAATTCATGCAGCAGTTCCAAACTGAGCAGCTCTTCAGTAACGCAGGTGTCTGTTCAGGCAAGGGGTGGTGGGTGTCCCTGTAGTGAAGGGAGCTGCTCTTAGAAAAAGGAAGATGCTGTAGCTGGGGTATGTTTTCGTAGCTCCTTTCTCTACATGCTTGGGCAGCTTTTCTTTGGAAGTCTGGTGATAAAAAAAGCTGGAAAAAAAATAACTGCAAGTGGTTCTGATTTGAAGGCAGCCTGACTGCCATAGGGGGAAAGCTGCAGGAGGACACAGGGTGCTTGATCAATGTCTAAAGCCTGCACAAACAACTGCAGAGCTGTGTTTTTAAAAATTCTCTTATTTCAAATATCTCAGTAAAAAAACCCTCCACAATGCTGTACAAACCCATAATGGCCTGGAACGTGCTGCAGCCAGGCAGAGCAGGGAGCTTGGAGGAGGAACCCATGCTGTGGTCTCGTGAGCTGCGTCAGCCTCTGCTGACCACAAAGGGAATGGCATGAAGTTGTGTCAAGGAGGGTTAGGTTGGATATTAGGAAAAAGTTCTTCCCCCAGATGGTAGTTGGGCACTGAATAGGGTCCCCAGGGCAGGCGCCAAGCCTGCCAGAGCTCAAGAAGTGTTTGGACAACACTCTCAAGCACCTGGTGGGATTTTGGGGCTGTCCTGTGCTGGGCCAGGAGTTGGACTTGATGCGAGTGGGCCCCTTCCAACTCAGGACATTCTGTGGTTCTGTGACCTCTGCAGGTGGCTTTGCTGGGTTTGAGGAACCTCAAGGTTCACAGCGGCTGTGCCAATACTTCAGAGGCTGCACCCCTGAGCAGAGACCACAGCTGGGGTGGGATCAGGCACAGAACAGCAAAATTTGATGAGAACAGCAAAGTCTTCCATAAACATTAAGGTTGTCTTTTATTCTAACGATGGCAGAACGCGCTGTTCCCAGAGACCTTCTCACGATGCCATTGTTCTGCAGTGCCTCAGGGCATCTCCTGGGTTTTACTGGGGTTTATTGGGATTTGAAGAAAAATTCCTTTCACAGCATTTCTTTTTAACAAAATGTTTTAAAGTAAAGGAAAACACAGCGCCTACTTTGTGCTGGGCTGAGGGGGCACAGCCAGGGTTGAACAGAGACGCTCATTAATTGATCTGGTAATTAAACAACACAGGCAACTATCAGGGTAAAATGTTCAGAAGGAAAAAAAAGTGACACAGTTAAGTGTAAAGATACAAATGCAAATGTTCCATCGAGGTGAAGGCCATGGCAAGAGTCATGTCCTGTGTTGTGCTTGCCCCTGCTGGGTGGGAGCAGAGAGATTGTATTTCCCTTTATCATGGAGGACAGTGTGTGGCAGGTGGATGCACTCCAATTTCCAGATGCTTTAGCTCAGGCCAACCTACAGCTGGGACAATGGGGTGTTGTGTATGATTGCTTTAAAACAGGCTGTCACAAACTGGACTCTTCATTTTCTGCTGCCTTCTAGATGCTTCTAAGGATGAGTCTCAACAGGGCTTTTATTCAGGGCCACTTTAGTCGCACAAGAGAAACAAAAGACCCAATTCCTTGGAAAAGCAGAGTCAGGTTAAAAGGAAAAACAGGCAGGTTAATAGATGATGGATATTTATTCCTTACGCAAGACATATGCAGATATATATATACACATACACATGACTACACACACGTTTGTATATTTTTTTATTTAGCATATAGTGGCAGAACAAGGGTGAATGACTTCAAACTGAAAGAGTAGGTTTAAATTAGATATTAGGGAAAAAATCTTAACTGTGAGGATGGTGAAACACTGGAACAGATTGTCCAGAGAAGTTGTGGCTGCCCCATCCCTGGAAGTGTCCAGGGTTGGACGGGGCTCTGAGCAACCTGGTCTAGTGGAAGGTGTCCCTGCCCATGGCCGGCGGTTGGAATGAGATGATCTTTAAAGTCCCTTCCAACCCAAACCATTCTATTCTACAATTTCGTGACTGAACGGTATTTTATCTACTTATATATTTCATTTCTGTCTCTGTTGTACCTCTTTGCCCGCTTCTCGCGCTAACGCACGTGTTTATATTTACACCGCGTATTTACACCGCGGGGGGGCGGGGCGAGGGCCGCGGTCCGGCGATGTTAACCCCGCCCGCTCTCCCCACACGGCCCCGCCCCCTCGGCCGGGCCGGGCCGG
>WBMZ01003909.1:0-16038 GCA_013400975.1 Atrichornis clamosus
AACTCTCATTGCCTCTGATGTTATCTTTTTATTAATCATTAGCACAGGGAATATCAATATGACAATCCTGATTCCTGTCCCTGAAGTGAAAATATATATGCCATGGACAGAATTGCCAATATGTACAGATAAGCATACATGCCCAGGTGCCAGAAAGCAATTATTGCAGAAAGCAGCATGGTGACCACTGCATGCTGTACCCAACACAAAGATTTTCAAACAAGAATGTTATTGGGGTTTTTTTCCACTTTCTCAAGCCTCACATTGGGCACCAAATTTTGTCTCTGTTCTAAAGACAATTTAAGAGAGGATGCTCTGGAGATGAGTCACCTCCTCTAAAGAGTCCCGGCAAGCCCTTTCCTCACAAAATGAATACTAATAGAGGAAAGTGAAAAAAAAACCCCAATGGTTTATCAACAAATAGAGGCAAGGAGAAAAAAAAAAGGCAAACAACTACTAATGGTTAAACTATCAGAATTTGACCACTACCCTTTCCACACACACACACGCCAGAGCAAGATGCCGGAGAATGCCCCTTCCCGACATGCGGTACAAAATGGCGCCAGCTTTCNAGAAGGCCTGGGGACCCGCCTGCTGTTGATCTCCTTCCCCGGCAGGGCTCAACAGGACGGTCACGGCAGGCAAAGCAGCTGGGCTGGAGCCTCTCCAATCCAGGGAAGGGAAAAGGGGTTTTTGCTGGGCCACGAACCATGCCAGCCGAGCAAACACCACGCTACACAGAGCCACAGGGAGCCTGATCTTCAAGGCTTCAAACCCACCGCGCCAAAAAGCCCCGGTCCCTCCCGCAGCCCCACACAAATCCCGTCCTGGGCCTTAAAGGTACAGCAGCCATATTTTGGGTAAAAAGCAGAGGATAATGGCATAGACCATAGTCTCAAATCACTCCAAGACATATGAAAAGCAATCACATTTGTCAAGGCAAGCAAAGGAACCTGGGGTAAATAGCTCAAGGATCAGATGTGTTTAACAGCATTTTACTGGGAAATGATTGCAGAAATAGGGCTTCACATTGTGTTTTATGTGCTGAAATACTTTGTGTAGTTGCTGACACCATTTGAATTATTGTTTTTCCTTCAGTCTTTAGATTGCTTATACTTTGCTAAATGCCATATTTTCTCTGTGTCTGGAAGCATACATTAATATCATCATATTTTGAATGGCACATCCCACAGAGTTTTGATTGACAAACTAATGATTTGGATTGCGGGAGAGATTAGAGTGTCCCACTTATTTAATCCATTAAATTCTAGATGATCTGCATTAGAGGCCCCAAAGTCTTACATTGATTATTGGTTTTCAGTTCAAAATAGACCTCAGTGGATTTAAATGGATTCCTACAAAAGCTACCTGGAAGCTGACTTATTTTTGTTCAGTTTTTACATATCTAAAAATAAGGCCCTTGTTTCTAGCAGAAGCAGAGTAGAAAGAAAGCAGATGTTTCTCTGATTGTATCTAAGGATATGTCAGTGGTATTCTTAGAAATAGAGAAATTTTGGCTTGGCGAACTACTGGTGGCATTTTCGTTCTCATTAAAACATCAGATTGATAAAGTCCATGTACTACTTTGTTCCAAAATGTTCAGGCTTCTTTAAACATTAGCATTCTTATGATTTCATTGGCACTGCAGGCTTCTAGGAAACTCACTTTTTACAGATTTCTTCCTTCACATCTTCCCTTCCATCAACCTGACAAGCAAGAAAAAAAGTCAGCCCTAGGATTGCCAGTTGTAGCTGCTGCTGAAGACAAGGGATTTCAACGAATACTTAAAATTTTGATCCAGGAAAGCTTTTTTCCTATTTGGGGCTATGACTCTCTCCCCATCGACAGAAAAGTGAGGTCTCTGTCAGATTTAGGAATGTTCTACATCAAAATTCTCTGACTTCAGACAACATAGTCAGGGAAGTGACAGTTTTATATGTATTTCTTTGTAGAAGACCTCAGTAGTGTTGTAAATCTGGGGTATATTCACAACTGTTGTGCTTATACATTGCTATAAAAGCAGATGGATATATCATGTGATGTGGAAACTACTGTTTTCACACTTAGGACACCAATCTGTAAATTTAAACCAGTAAATCTTCCTGAACATGAAGACAAAGTTGGTACTTGTTTCATAAACACATTGGCTATGTGTATTATGTCTAACGCAGCAAATGTTCCCCTAAGGAATAAACAATGTCATCCACAGCTAAAGTGTTGTTTTTTAATGGCATGGTTCATAAATTATAATGTCATTAAAAAATTATATTCAAACTATTTACAAAAGCAAAGTGAGTTCACCACAAAAGTGAGTGAAGTGTAAATTAGAAGTAAAATCTTCATTCCTCCTCTTTAGCATCAGTGTAAACTCAGTTTTTACAAAGCAGTGTTTGCCTCTGTCAAAGCAGGATACTCCAGAACACAAGAACAGCGTGCTGGTGAAGCATTCCAGCAGGGGTGTGCTTGTTGGCTGACCTTCTCTTCTCTCTGTCTTCTGTCTATGATGCTTCCCCATTAATTGCATTTTCTGTCTGAGTAGGATTTTTACATTTCCTAATGTAAGATTTATATATTTGGCAGCCTTTAAGGATCAACTTGGCTAACGATGTTTTTTTAGTGAGACTAAGAGTGTCCACATGTGGTCTTTTCTGCCAGAAGATATGAGTGGTAGAAGAGACATTATACAGCTATGATCTGATTAAATGAAGCTTATCCATAGTTGTGTCTGTCTTACCAGTTCAAAGATAGAGGTGTGATTCATGCTTCTTCCTTCAGAGCTAGAATAGAACTGCATGACTACAGATACTATCACAACTTGTATTTTAGCCATGAACTGAATAAGAAAAATTGTGAGGTGTCCCAATCCTGGTTTCTGGAGGAAAATAAGATGACCATGGCTTTCAGATCAAATAATTAGAAAGAATTGCTCTGTTAAAGCTGGAAGAGAAGCAGACCACGTGTGAAGAACAGCTAAGAATAAAGGCATAAGTTCATACTATAGCAAGCTGGGATAAACATGAAATTAGGATTTCACATTCCCTTTCCTTCCCTTCTCTTCTTTTCCTACAGACCTTTTCAGAGATTTACAAAAAATTTTAGCTCACCTCTCTATCTCATTGCTGCTTACACATCAGTGGCTCAATTGCAGACCTCATCTCCTATTTCTCAGAAGTTAGGAGAAAAAATGATGAGCCCCCTCTGAAGTACAATGAAGCTTCCAGCAGTACAATGACAACTGTGTCTCAGTCTTCCAGTGGATGCTATTGCCTCCTCTATTAAGACATCAGGATGCTGACAAGAAATCAAGTGCAACTAGCTCATCTGAATCACAGTAAGGTCAAAATTGTGCTGTGAGATGATGCTTTGACCATGAGTCTGAGATACTGTTTGCAGCAGTATACAGAGCTCTGTATCACGCAATGAAGCCTTGGAATCCTGTCTGAAATTGAATAACCAGATAGTGTCAGTATCTACAACTGCTTTATTTAATATTTATCTTGCCTGGAAACTTTGTCTCTCCCTGCTGTGCAAGGACCTGATAAAGCAAACAGTTAATTTTGCTGAGACCTTGAACAATCTCAGCAACTTCAGTTGAAGCTGACTTGCTGAGACCTTGAGGAGACCATCAGTCACTGAGCTCCTATGCAGTTTTGCATCTACTTTTTCAACAGAATCATCCTCAAAACCATGAACTGTCTGAGTGAGTGGAATGAGGTAGAAAGTAGTTGTCCTTCCCCAAATTTCTGCTTTTATGTGTCCACCTAGCAGTAATGTCAATAAGACAAGTAAATGTAATAGAAAGTATATATTGAAAGGGTCTTCACAGGCATTCAAAGTTACAGAAGCTAAAGTGATGCCTTGTGAGGGAAAGCAACAAAATAAACCAAGTTACTGGCATGAACAATCCTGGCTGCTGTGAGTAATATCACTTGCTGTCAGTAATATTATGTAGGTAATGGTTATAAGACTAAGCATATGCACAGTATTCTGGGCAAATAGTTGAATTCAGTTAAATTACTTGCTTGATTCTAAAATTGTAGTCTACTAACCAGTTGCAAATTATCTGTATTTTGCTTTCTGAATAACAGACGTGTTTGGAACGCATTTTATTTCAGAGTAATAGAATTGTTTGTCAGTAGAACTCTAGGCTTCCCAAGGAAGTGTTTTTCAAAATTGCCTAGGATAAGGGAGAAGATATCTTTTAAAGAATGCAGCTACAGGTCCCTGCTCAGGAGAAATGATCATAGATAACTACAGATCAGGAATTGTTTGCTCTTTTATCAGGAACATTGTCTATACAAACTTTAAGGAGTCCTAGACCTTAGTTGTTGGCAGCTGCCAGGCCTGGAGCAGCAGAAATTACCCATGTAAGAAGACTCTTGGACTGAGGAGCAGGAAAAAGGCTTTGCACACTGTGACATCCATCTCTGACCCAGACTCAGCTATTTATAAAGGCTCAGAAGTTGCAGCGGCAGTTCCATTTCTCTCATAAAAAATATTGGCAGTTGAAAAAAGAGTTTGGTATTTTGAGGATTTGTCTTTCAAAATAGACTCGAAATTTTATATACCAGCCTAGAAAGTGCTGCAAGAAATTCTGAAAGAAATTGTCTAAAAACTGTAGCCAGGAGATGCCCATGGGAGTAGAGGGAGTGATCCAACAGAAGTCATGAATTCCTAGCTTGACTTCAGGTGTCATCAAAGCTACCTTCATTCAAAGTTGACTTCAGAAGGCCTTGAATCAGGAACAAAAGTCTGGTGTCAAGAGCTCCATGGTGACCTAGTTCAGAATAGTATCACCACCACACAAGTAAAGGTGATAATCATATACATCATCTTGAGTTCTAAGAGACTTAGCAATCTCGGAATCAGTGTAGTAAATTCAATAGGACTTGGAGAACACCTTTACTCCTGTTTGTCCTGGAAATAAAGGCATAAACATGAAGAGGAGACTCAGTGAAAAGACAAGTAGTTCATGTTTATTTTATATGCATTTTTTCCCCTAAGAAATACCAACAACACAAAAAGAAAAGGACTGAAGGAAGTAATAAGAACAAGGCCAAAGTACACTAAAGAATGCATGTTTTCTGCCCTGCCTTGTGTTGGATGAAAAAGAAAGGTTTTATTAAAGTTTCCCAGTGGCAACACATAGCCTTAGTGGCTACTGCCATTTACTCTGAATGGAGTAAGGATCAGAAGGGATGATGTAAAATTCAATCTTTACTAAAATTCTGGTTGATTGACTACATCTCGGGTACTTTGTTTTAGGAAGAAACAGGTTTATACAATTTCATACATTAATATGCTTAGGAATTGCTGGTATGAATCATGGAGGCATAACCTTTTTTTTGGGAATGTTGTTAAAGATTGCTTAATTGCATTATGTTCAATTTTATTTATTCCATTTTCCTACCTTGGTTCAACCACATAGGAAACAGGAGTAGCACAGTTGGACTTTGAGAAAAATGTAGAGAAATAGGAAGAAGTCATTTTGATTAGACTGGAACCCTCTTTGGATACCAAAGGATTTTCTTCTGCAGGACTGAAGTAGGTGTTTCGGAACTTGCCAGTCAAGAGACACCTAAAACCTAATAACAGAACTATCTTCCTCTTCTTTCAGCATGGCACAACAGGAGTCTGAGAGATGAGCATTATAGATAGAGATTTCAGCTGCCTTTACTGACCCCTTTTTTCCTTTCTGGGTGTGATATCTACTGGCCAAGAACCCTGATTATTCAGCAACATGAGAGTTCCCAAGAGTTTTCATGGTTTCACCACCCCAAAAGGTAACTTTAGCCTGCTCTTATGTAAGATTATACAGAACATGTAGATGCACCCTAAAAATTAGTAGGTAACTCTCTAGGACAGACTCAATTCTAGGATCTCGAAGTCTATTGGATGCTTCTGTACCCATTTGCTTTCCACTCAGCAGATATATGAATGCTTTTGTATTTTTCCTTTCAAAGCATTGCAAAAACAATTGACTGATTCAACAATACAGTTCCTCTCAGGATTTGTTGTAGATTCTGGTGTTGACTTGCCCACTTAGCACTGGCTGTTGCCATCTTCCTTTTATCTGCTTATGTCTGCTTCTGGTGTCTTGTTAGACCTACAGAACAGGGCTGGCTGCAATCGGCTTTAATTCCTCCTTCTCACAAACTGAGCACTGAGACAAAAAGGTAAAGGGTTATCCCAGTGGCAAATGATGCTGTTGGTTTTGGTTTGATCAAAACATTCACATACCTAAGCTAAAGCATGCGGCTGTGCACAATCCTTGGTAACAGCTTTCTACCTGCTCTCACTTTATTCCTCAGAACTCTTGTCTGTAACATCACTTATAGTTGCATTATCCATTTCTATTAATTAACATACCAAATCAGAAAAACCAGTTACTAGTTGGCAAAACTTTATTTTTAAAGGTGATTAAACCCTGATTTAGGACTCCCTAGTAAAAGAGATATAGACATACTGGAGAGAGTCCAGCCTTGAAGAGGATTGGAACATCTGTCCTATGAAGAAAGGCTGAAAAACTGTTCATCTTGGAGAAGAGAAGACTCTCCAATGTATATACATACCTGAAAGGGCAGTGCAAAGAGAGTCAGGCTCTTTTTAGTGGAACCAAGTGACAGAACCAGAGGCAATGGGCACACGCTGAAATACAGGAGGCTTCCTCTAAACACCCAGAAACACTTTGTTACTGTGAGGGCGACAGAGCACTGGCACAGGTAGCCTGGAATGATGATGGAGTCTCCATTCCTGGAGATATTAAAAACCTGATGGGCCACAGCCCTGGGCAACTGGCTGTAGGTGTTCCTGCTTGAGCAGGGGTTTGCACCTGATGACCTCCATCATATCTGTTCCACAAAACTGTATAATCTCCTGCTTTTGCTGAGACTTTGAACTTCTATCACTTACTGCTTATGACCCTTTTTGATAATAAATTACACAGTACTATGCTTTCCCAATGTGTCTGACTGTCCTGTATGATTCATCCCCCAGAAGGAATATCAGAATTATTGCCATATGCACTCTGTCTTTAATCTTACCAAAATAAACACTGAAGGCATGGAGGGTGAAGCAAATTGCTCAATTTCCTACAATAGAACAGATAGCAACATGTTATCCTCTCCTTCATCATGCAGAAGTTACTGAAGAATTCTGTGTCAGTAATTAATAGGGAAAAAGTGTAAGAAAAACAAGGCAAAACCTATACGAATGTGAAGACAATTTAGAAAAGATTTTGGACTATATACTTAAACCCCAAAACTTAAACATCCAGTTCTCAGACTTAGCTCCAAGAACAACATTGTACTCTGGGATCTCTCTGCCACGAATAGGACTTTCAGTAGCTTTACCAAAGGCTGTATTCATCATATTTAAGCGTAGAGGCAAAGGAAATACATTCAGTTCTGGACCACTTTTCTCTGAATGTTTAGCTGTTCACATGACACTTATTCCATTGGTTTCAAAGAATATATTTTTATGTGTGAAGTCTAAAGCCATACTTAATCCATGTAGGATCAAGACCTATTTTTTTCATTGACTTGGTTTCTTCATCTGGAGGATGGCCATTTGCTGTTAGTGATACTGATAAGAGGCTTTGTAAATAAAAATTCTGAAGGAGGTGCTAATTGCCACTATTTTTTTTCTACTTATTACTACCATGTATTCTTGGACAAATAAAAAAACCCCACAAACAAACAAAAAACAACAAAACCCACGCACACTCACACAAGAAAAAACAACCCCCAAACAAACAACACTCCTTCCCCTCAACTACTTAATGGAATAAAAACCTGAGTAAAACTTAAATAAGGTTTGTGATATTTTTCTACTAATTTTTAACTGAATGTAGTTGTCTGAAAGCAGCTTCCTTTTATACTACTGATTGCTTTCAGGATGTTCCAGATTTTCTCTTAAGTATACAATAGCTGAACGATCCTCATAATGTCCTAAAGAGCATACCACTTCAGTACACTTCTTTTTGGAAGATGTACTCAGAAGTGAATGTTTGGAGCTGTAAGTTAAATGCTGTTTGAGGACTTCTTGACTGCATGTACACTTACAAGTTTGTACTATATAAATGTGTACAGAGATGTTTTGAAACAAGCCAGATCTGCTTATTATTCCAACTTAATTGCTGAACGGGCAGACTGCCCTACTTACTTGTAACTTTTTATTGCAGGGAAGCTGACTAATCTGGCTCTTCCTCCATCAGCAGAACTTTGTGAACTGTTCACATCCCACTTTGAGAAAAAAATTAAGATAATTGTGAGTTAGTTGCCCTCTAACAAAGCTGCCAACACTAACAATTCTGTAATTCCAAATCTTGAGCCTGTCAAAATTCTCAAACTACAAATACTTTTGGCATTTTGTGCTCCAACACCTCAGGGCGCTAATATGTTTTGCCAAGTCTTTGGTCTAAACAATTACAGTTTTTCTTAATTCTCTAATCCCACTGGGTTCTCACATTGTTAATATTTCTTTGATGGTGGAGAACATCTTAATAATGACACAAAGTAAAACAATTATCAGTCCAGTTTTAAGAAAAAAGATCTGCTACCAATAAAAGATCCAACATGTTGCCATATAATATTCAATCATCTTTTTTTTCTTTTTTTTTTCCTTTTTTTGTGGTTGTTAACACACTGTAAATGTGGCAGTATCTTTCAAAGAACATCTCTTGGCTTCATCTCGGGCTGGACCCTCTCCTCTGCACTGGGAAACAGTATTCTGAAGAGTTAATTTTTCATCTTTGCCCCCTGACTAGTGATGAATTTTTGCTGCTGCTTCTTGACCTCTCGATTTCCTTTGACATTATTTTGATCATAATAGAACATTAGGTCTCTTGGCAACTCAGATTGATTTTGTTCTAGCTTTCATTGTGATCTATTATGTACACAGTCATTCTGCCTTTCTCTCTCTGTCCCTCTCTCTCGTGCATGTATTTACAGGCACACACACTGAAGTATTTTACACATACCGTAGCACAAAGCAGGCAAGGAAAGGTGGTCTGATGGTTAATAACCAACTCTCCTGGCCAATGTGTGGGTTCATTCACTATCATTCTATTAACAGACGTAATACCTAGCATGTACACCATTTTTCACAAGACGACTTGAAAGCTTTTTAGAAATCAGTAAGAACTAGTATCTCTGTAGAGACATTGTTGCAGACAGGAAGGTTTGCCTGCTACTGGGGAAAGTAGTTAGCCTGGCTGCAGAAATCAAGCTCTTGCCATACAGTGTCATGGAGAAACAGATGTCCTTACTGAACTCTCATGGTTTTTCAGCCATCCTGTCTCAATGTATTTGTTTGACACAGTTATGTGCACACTATTCAGGATATAAACAGGTATAGGTCCTGGTTTTTTCAGTCTCTATGTCTCAGTGCAAACCTTGTGTGTCATTTTGTTAGTTTCCGCACCTTTTTATGTGTACAGAACTGTCAGTTGGGTATCCATCTGCCCAGATATAATTTAATCCTATACAGTCTGGCGGATCTGCTTAGGTCTTCAGGTGTTGGATCACTTTATTTTGCAACACAGTATCTATTACCACTGGTCTTTTTCTCAGCTCTTCTGCAGATGTAAAACAAAGACATGTAAAGCAAAATCACCAGTCATTGGTTCCAGAAGGGAATTGCATTTAGTTGCCTTGATTACATTCTCTATTGATACTCAAGGTATTCCTACCTTATGAATCAAATGCCCTACTTTACCAGATCTTATCCTATAGACAACCAATAAGTGTTATTCTCAGCCTTTCTTTTTTTTTTTAATTATGCTTGGTATTAGTTGTGTTTCTCAAAAAGGTCATCAAAATGCTAGTACATTTCTCTGTATAGATTATATTATTTTAAATGTTTTATATGGTCAAGTCTTAATGTCAGTACCTATTCTCCAGTTTTGAAAGTATCCGGGATATTTAGTAAGTGATTCTGCAAGTAGAAAAGGAAATCTTAAGAGGTAGAAAAAGGAGAACTTAATTCTGTTCTTCTTTGGTCATTGTTTCCCTGATTCGTGAGATTGTATGAAATATTATGGATGTATTTAATAAAAAATATATTTTAGATGAGTCCAGTAATAGAACACCTCAGGTATCCAATACTGATGATTTCTTATAGCAGACTTTATTTGGGAAAATACTTAAAATATGACTTTTAAATGGCTGTAATTATACAGTATTGAAAGTTTTGGTTTTCATTGTCTCTTAGATTTTCTATACTGCATTTGTTATTTTGAGAAGTTCAAAATTATTTAATGCAGCTATTCCTGAAAATCCATTCTGGCTTTCAAAATGAAAACTGCTTTTTAATCTGATCATACCTTGCCACACATAATAAAGATCCAGGAATCAGAGCTAATAAATTAGCTAATAAGTCTGTTTTTCTTATATAAATAGAAAACCTTCTAGCTCATTCTCCTACCATTATGCTGATTCTACACAATCACTAGAAAATAAAATTGGGGGAAAAATATATTTTAATTACAGAAAAATAGAAGAAGGAAAAGTAGCTATGACCCAATGAAGACCAGGTAAAAGGCTGTTGGAAGATGTCATCTTTACACAGTCACTTTGCTGACCATAGTCACATTTTTATTTTAAACAGATACAATTGTGCCAATCTTAGTGTAAAAGGCTTAAGAATGGCTTTTAGCAGAGTGTCAAGTTCCCATTAAATAAGCTGAAATTAAGTACACTTAACACTAATAAATTTTTTTGAAATGGTAACTTTCCCATGTCTATTCAAGCTAGTAGATATCTAACAAACTAGTCTTTTAGATATACTTTATATACTTTTATATACTTTGTAGATATGTATAGGTATAAGTATATACTTTTGTCATTTGGCAAGTGAAAATACGTTCCAAGATTCTACTGAATACTAAACTAGATCTAATAAATCCAGTTTCATACTCTGTTTTATTCAGAGTCTATCCCTTCTGACTGAACCCCTATTGATTTGCAATCTACTTCTTAGGATACAAAGGTAACATATTACATAGCTGTCAAATTAATTTCCAGAATTCTGTATCTGTCTGTATGTGCAGATTTTAACAGAAACAAATGGAGATAAACGTTTTGTGACTCAAGTTCAAATTGTACTCAGGGCGTGTTATATTGCCTACACACACATCAGCATGCCATTCTCCATTCTGGTAAACACTCTTTTATAAAAATTATTGCAGAAAATAGCCATTGAGGTTCCCTGCATGAACGATACACTCTGAAAAATGTGTCTTTGAAAGTTGTCTTGTTGAAAGACTAAAAAGACTTTGTGGAAAGACTCAGTTTTCATGCTGAACCTGAAAGATATTCTTAGGTTATTCTGAATTCAGTTGGTGAATGTTGTCTCCCTTTGTATATGATTAAGCAAATTTTAAAAGAAATAATACTGATTCTGTAATTTCTTTGGGTCATTTGGTTTTAGCTGAGGAATCATTTTCCCTCCAAAGCTGAGAATTACTGCAGTCTTTAGCTATGAGATAAATCTATATTAAAATGATTCGTACTTCTTTTGCCTAAAACATGTGACCAAAGCCACATCTTGCAAATCTTCAGTCTTTTCTAGTAATAAGATGAACAATGAGTACTTGATTTAAAAATGCAAGCTTTGTAATCTGAGTGCCTGATAGTGTTTATTGTAGCACTTGTCCTGCTGTAATCAGTGAGACTTGGGATGCACTGATGGTATCAAAAGTTGTCCATTGTTATTACTCTTTACTCTTGATTGTCAAACACTTCAATAAAAAAGAAAAAATTATATCTAGTATATAAGCAAGCTTCTCAAATGATGTACTTCCTCCCTTCCAGCCCTATTATTTTTTCTTTGGAATTACTAATATAATCTTAAAAAACATGCTTTAATATAGCATTTTGTTATGGTCTGTACTACTTACCTTGTTCTGCATTCAGTGAAGGGAGTCTAATATTGCAGTTTTTTGTTAAACGTGTCAAGCCTTTATTTTGAGCTTTTACACACGAATAGAACTAGGAGGTGCTCAGAAAAACATCATCTGCATTTTTTTTCTAATTTTTTTCTGCATACTGCTTCTCTGTCTTTACATTTCCTGATGCTGATTTCTGAAAGAAGTGTCTCTGGGCTCTCCTTCTAGCTACTCAACTTTACCAGCTCTGCTCTTCTCTGATATTTTTGCAAATCTGAAGAACTCTCTGAAGTTCCATGAAAAGCAAGACTACATGATGGACAACCAAATTAACAATCAACATGGCTGGAAGAATATATTTGAAAAGGTACATACCAGGGTTTCTCAGGGAATTTGAAGTTTAACCGAGCAGAAGAGTAAGATTAGGAGTATACTCACCTCACTTCCTTGAGATGTAACCAGAATCTGTTCAGGAACTGAAAAGATAGCAACCTGGCAACAGAGAATTAATTTCTTGCTAGAATCAGTCTGAGCTTTCAAAATACTGGAGGTTTAATTTAGATGTCTAGGATTGTCATGGTTTAGATTAGGTTGGATTTGTTTCCTCTCTATAGTGAAGATCACTTGTAGCCTAAGTGATATAGTATTAGTGTAAATATAGTATAGTATAACTACTGTAAGCTAACACTTAATATTTTTATGTTTTCAGTGAGTTTTAGGGCATTCTATCTTAAGTAGTGCCATTGTATTGAATTGTGTATCATGTTTTAGTAATCCATGAATGTGCAGAATAGACAGGAAATTATTCTGAAATGTTGAAGTTTTTGAATGTCAGAGGACACTAGGTCAGTTAACTTGCCTGGCATGCATTATAAGTCTGTTCTACCAGAGAAATGGGTTTTTTCATGTAAAAAGTAGTGATAACATTCCAGAATTTTATAAATCTACTTCAGATAAATAGCCCAGTAATACATTCATATTTAAGAAGTATAATTTGGGTTCATATTTCTGAAAAGAAGCTACAGAGGTAATAACTTTTGCAAGAACTCCTCTGAACTGCATATACTGCTTCTTCTTTAAGTCCCTAATCATACGTTGTATTGACAACGTGACTTCGACTGTTTTGATATTTCTTGGAAATATAAATGTAATATGTTGAAATTATTAACTTTTGAAAAATTCAAAATTTATAAAGGCTCTAGTGGAAACAATAATCCTACTAGGAAATTTGCAATGAAAAAACAAATGCATTTATATGACTAATTAGCTTGAAATATGCTAATAGTAAACAAGTTTTCAAGTTTACTCTAAGCACATTCTCTTTAGTAGACCATTTGATAGAGAAGGAAATCCTAAATTTATTCCAAATGCCTTTCTGTAGAGCAGTAGAGGTCATTTTGCAAGTTCTCATAGCCTTCAGTGTCACACAAAGGCCATACACAGAGACTCTATTTTCCACAAACTTGAGAAGGAATTACGAACTACAGTTTATTTTTGTCACCTTACAGCTAAAAATTACTTCATGTTCAACCAGCAGAACAAACAATGTGGGAGGTCCCTTCCATTCAGCACAAGACTTATATTAACCTGCCTCTGAGGGTATTTTGCATTATTCTGGCTGATACAGACTGAATAAGGTTGTGATTTCTTTTCATACTGCTGTCTGAAGATTGTAAGCTCCAGAAGGGATGCGGTAAGTTATTTCAGGACACTAGCCTCTTATGCACTAAGAACAAATTTCAAAGTGAAAGTAAAATACTTTGGTTAAATTAGCAAAATATGAAACACCTGTATCTTACTACTCATATGTTGTCCTATAAATGTCCTGTAATAACTGTTGAACCTGTTTTAAAGTGCACTTTCTCACGCTTAAAATTAAATAACCAACATAAAAGAACATCAGAAAAACACATTTCATAGTTTGCAAACTCCAAGATCTCTAGTCTCTGCTCTTGTGAAGGTCAGAACAATGTATCTGGTAGTTCTCTGGAGTGGGTTTCTTTCACTGGAACAAAAGAAGCAGTCATCATCCTTTTGGGGTTAATTGCAAGGAGATATCTCTTACATGTTCCTAGAAGAACTGTTTGCATGCCAGAAGTGGAGTGTGGGAGGAACAGCATTCCAAGGTTTGCTCTTGACTTTGGGGTGGAACTGAAGTCTTGTGATCACAGCAGTGGCTGCAAGGGATGTGTCATGCAGATTTGACACTCTTGCAAAGGAACATGGTTTAGCCAGTGGCTCTGATAAGTGGGATTTGTCTATGGTAGTTGTTAGGCAGAAGCTGAAACTTTTGTCCAAGTTGCTTCACCCCAGCTCCAAATGGAATAGCATGCCATCTGACCCCTCACATTTTGGTCAAGTTCCTCTTGCCCTCCCTGCCTCTAGCTGTTCTGTAGGCAGTGTGCACAGCAGTGCTGCAGATAACCACTGCCTAAGTCCCTGATGCTTTCCTGCATAGTTGGTTGTCAAGAAGTTAGATGAGTTTTGTAGCTTGTTGTTTGATTCTTAACCCTTCATTTTCCTCAACAGTTACCTCAAAATGCCATCAGGTGTTACCTGATCCCAGCTGCTATAGCTGGCTCTCACCTTCTTAGTCCTTTCACTGGGTCTTTATATACCATAATAGGGTGGTTGACATTGGGTTTTTTCTATTTTTTCTCGATGCAAAATCATGTTCTGATAAATTATTTGTGCTTGTCTTTCTTTCAAATATCAGGAATCGCTACACCATTACAGTTTGGTGTAGTGGAACCTTTCCACTAGACATTTTTATTTCCTCTCTTGTGTGTGGGGTATTTACTTGCTAAGGTCCCCCCAGCATTTTCACTTGACCAACTCTTTTCTAAACGCAGAGGTCCATAGTATCACTTGCCTTTCCTTTTCTTTACCTATGGTGCATTGTATTCTGGAGTTTTATGGGGGGCTTTTACCCATGTTTTCTACCAAAAGCCTCAAGATTGTCATTGGGTATTTTGGGAAGAAGAGGAAGAGGGCAGAGCTCTTACAGTATACAGTAGAAAGAAATTATTTATTTTTAAACTTTTTTGGACTTAACAGCTATTCTACAGTTGCCTGAAATGTCAGTGTACTGAACTCAGTGACCAAAGTGTTTCTTTCCAGCCTATGCTTTCTCTCTCTTCTTACTAAACCCCAAATCCATACTTCCACTGCCAGGATAGCAGAACACTTAACCTGTTCAAGCCAAAATGTGGAATAGCTCACAAAATCATGTGTCTCTAGAGCTTTGCTTTTTAGGGTTGTCTATTTTTCTAATATCAGCTTAGCTGGATGGAGGCTAAGTACCTGTTACAGGCTACAGAAAGCCTACTTGTTTTTTGCAAACAAGAGAGTTAGCTCCCAGCATAGGTTTAGCACAGATGCACAAGGTGAAATAATAAGGCCAGTCTGGTTGTCAGAAGACAAACAGGAATCTTGAAAAAGTTATTCTCACTAGTCAGAAGGGAAGAGTGGAGGATTTCACAACGAGGTGCTCAGGCAGGTTTCTAGCCTAAAGTGTGTGGTCATTCCATATATTTCCATACATGACTTATTTTGGTTTTGGCTCCCTTCTTTGAATAATTCACACAACATGTAAGAAAGTAAGCCTTGCTGCAGAAAATTGCCAACTTCTGTATCCTTGCTCTCTATTAAAAAGCCAGATATTTTATGTCATTTATTTTTCAACAGCTGTATTTCTGGATTCAGTTTTGAGCTTCCATAGTTCTAGATAACTTTATGGGAAGTGCTTAACCACATGAAGAACTGAAACAAATGTTTGTCAAATTGGGAATTGAACTAGAGCGACTGTTGTGGAGTGAAAGTCCTCTACTGTAGTTACTTAGGTATTTCAGTTCTTGATTTAGATATTCCTCCTTGAGAATTCAGCTTCATATAATGTTCAGTTTTATTCATTTACCTAGAAAACTCCATGCTTGTGAGGTGCTATTTAGTACTACTATTGTTGCAGCTAAATTTTTCTACTTGGTGCTAAAGCTGTGACCAGACATTTTTCACAGTATGCATTGTACAGATCATAGTACGCATCAGCAGCTCTTCCAGAAGGACTATTACCCTCTCCCCAGTTCCTTTTCTATACACAAAAGTTTACCAAAGTTCTGGTTTTAACTGGGTGGTATGGTTTGAGCCTGGCC
>WBMZ01003911.1:0-24784 GCA_013400975.1 Atrichornis clamosus
CGGAGCCGGAGCCGGAGCCAGGCCGTCGCAGCCGCCTCCCCCAGCCCGGGCGTCGGGATGCTTCTCTCGACAACGCTCCTGAAAAAAGGTCTTTTCCCTCCCCCGTCGCCACTGGGATGAGCTGCCGCCAAGCGTTTGCCTGCTTAACGCATCGCAGGCGAGAGAGGATGCGGACTGCAAAGGAGCAGTCTGCCTGGTTTTTGTTCCTTGAAATCGTAGAGGGAATAAAGTGTGTGTGTGTGAGAGGAGATAACGCCGATGTTTACTCGTGTTCCCCCGGTAATCTTAAAGGAGATTTGCTACGAAAGTCAATGACACTTCACGCGGAAAATACTAGCTATGCTCTCCGCCGAGTGCCCGCCCGCCTGTGCCGCGCGGCCCGTAGTGGCACACCGGGGGGGTTCCCTTCCGGAGGGGCTCCCACCCTCGAGAGGGAGCAGAGGGCAAGAAGTTGCCTCCGTCCCACAGCCTGGCCGGGTGTCCCCGCCGAGGTGCTCTGGTGCCCACGAAGACACCGAGGGACCCGGCCCCGGAGGTGGCACCGGGGAGTGCGGCCCGGGAGCCCCCGACCCTGCTCTGGCCAGGCGAAGCGCCCCTTCCCCGCGCAGGTTATGGGTCTGACACCTCACACGCCCGCATCCCGCCGAGATTTCCCGGCCAGGACCCGCACCTCCCCGCGCCGGCCGCGGCCCGGGCCCGGGAGGACGGGGCAGGACTGGCTGCGGGGTGCAAGTAGTTGCCGTGAGTTTGTTCGTTCTCCGCCAGGCAGGTGCCGTCCGCCCCGCCGAGCTCCCCCATTCCCGCCCCGTGAGAGGGGCCGGGGGTACTCACCAGGTAGAGAGTGGGCTGCAGCAGAAGGACCGCGTACCAGTACACAGCCTGCATCATCGCCGCTCAAACTTCCCCCGCGCTGCTTTCGCTGCCTCTTTGTTCCTTCCAGAACATAGATCCACCTGACATCCACTTTACAGAACAAGCAGAGCTCTCACCAGCCTAGACAAAAATGAAATTATAGACCCCATGACCACAAGACAAGGTTAGGTTTAGCACAAGGGGGGAAGAGAGGTGTGTAGGGAAGGTGGGGGGCGGGGGGGGAGAGAGAAGAAGGAGATGGGGAGTGTGAATGGGAGTGGGAGAAACAAAAAACGATTAAAATCGAGTTAATCCAGTGTCAGAGCAAAGTGATCGCACGGTCCGAGGTGGCGGCAGACCGCCTATAGGCAGCGCTCCCCGGCGCTCAGTCCTTTCACTGGGAGGGAGAGCCCCGTGGTGTGGGCTGGGATGGCCCGGGGGTGCCACTGCCAGCCCTGCCTGCCTGTGTGCCCGCGGCGGGGACCGGGCGGCAGCCGCCCCCCAGTTGGCCGCGGAGTGTCGGCAGCGCGCTGGAGAGTGGAGGGGCGCCGGAGTGGGGAGAAAAGGGACAGCAGACGCTGGGATCGGGGCTCCGGATGCACCTGGGCGCTTAACGCCAAGGCAGAGAGCTTTGCCTTCGGGACACCCGAGAAGGCTCTGCTTACCCCCACAAGCGCCCACCTCCCTCTGTCCCTCCTACAGGCGTGCCGTGCCTTGCCCCGGGCCGGGACCGCGCCCCGGGGCGCCCCGACGGGCGAGGACCCCCATCCCCGGCCCCAGCCCTTCTCCGCCCCCGCGGCCCGCGGACAGCCTCGCCGCCGCGGGGGGGCCGCGGCGGGGATACGTACGGCGTGGGGGATCCGACGGCGGCCGGGGCTCCGCGGGACGCTCCATGGGCGAGCCTAGAGGGGCTGAGTGCCGCGGCGCAGCCCACCGCCCCTGCGCATCTCCTCGCCGCGCTCCGCGCCGAGGTGTCCCGAGACCGCTGTGCATCCAGCGCAGGCACTGTCAGGGCGGCGGGGCGGCTGGCAGGCTCTCCCTCCCTCGCCTCCCCTTCTCCGCACACGGCCGCGCTCCGGCTCCGCCGAGCAGGACACTTACGGGAGGAGGGAGCTGCCCGGGCTGCCCGCTCGCCTTCGGCTGGGGGCGCGGGCAGGAGCGGCGGCACCGGCGCTCCGGGGCGTCCAGGGCGATTTGTCTCTATTAAAAATGACTTATTGGCGAGGGACCGGCGAGCGCCTGCTATTTAACTTCAGATAAAATCTATCTGCAAAGACCTTGGCCGATCATCTTAAAATAAAGCGCTGGAGCCGAGCACTGTCCGAGCCTCACTGCTTGGGGAGAGAGAAAGAGCAGTGGAGGGGGGAGGAGGGGGGGGCTTGCTTGGCGAGGGGGGGAAGGGAGGAGGGAGGAAGGGGAGTTTAGCGGCGTCCCATCCTCTCCGCTGAACGGGGTGATGAATTAAAGCCCTCCCCGGGCGACGCGAGCTGCCTTGCGCTGCCCGCCCTGCCCGCCCTGCCCGCGCTGCTGCCTGCCGTGTGTCCTGCCCTGTCCCTGCTGCCTGCCCTGTCCCTGCTGCCTGCCCTATCCGCCCTGCTGCCTGCCTCTGCCGGGGTGCGGGCGCTGCCCTCCCTGCTGTCCGCGCTGCTGCCCGCGCTGCTGCCTGGGCACAGCCTTTTCCCTCTCTGCCTGCCCGCGGGAGCCGGCTGTCTGCCTGGAAGGAGCATGGGAGACCACCTTCTTTCTCTTTCTTCCCTTTCATTCTAGTTTTTCCACCTTCCTCAGGGGTGTCCTGTGAACCGACAGGGCTGCTTCTCGCCTGGGAAGGCAGCGGGCGCCCGCCAGTCAGGCACGGAGGTGGCAGGATCGCAGAGCAGAGCTGGGTGACGGCTGCAGGAGCCAAACTCCAGGATGAAAGGGTTGCTTCTTCCTCTCAAGCAGGAACCTGTAGCTGGACAGCCCCTCGGAGTGAAGCTGGAAAGCTCACCCCTCTTCGGTGCTGTGGCTTATCCTGCCAGCTGTCATACAAATAGAAAGGTCTCACGGACCTTGTTTTCCTTATTCTTTACAAGGAAGCCTATGGATTTTTTCATACACTCTTCCATCCCCCAAGTGGTATCATTACTAGTGTGACATTGGGACAGGGTGAAGGGGAGGATACCAACAGCACAGAATAGCTTTACCAGATGCCCAGACTCAATAGCAAAACTCAGATTTATCACCTCTCAAAGCTGAAGCAGGAAGCAAGTCAGTAAGCTGTACAGAGAGGGAAAAGAGAAAGAAAAGGAAGACTTCAGATGTCCTGTCAAATTCTTGCTTGCCTCATAGCATGTAATGGTAATTAATATCTGCAATCTGACGCTTCAGTACCAAGCTGTAAAATGCTGTTTTAATCTGGGGGTCTGAGTTTGGAAACTATAATAAAAGGGGAGCAGGGAAAGCATGGGGAAGGTAATGAGTAGTCTTTGAAAGCGCTGCACCAAAGCCTCCCCCATGGCCATTTCTGCTCCAAACACCTGGAAGATGGACACCTCCATATGCTTCCAGCACCATCACTCTGCTAGACATGCGGAATGCTCATGTCACAGCTTTGAACAGAAGCGTGCAGCCTGCGAGGAATCATACTGTCATCCTGCCCCTCCAGACTGCCTCTGCATTACAGTGCAGGCTAAAGCTGCCTAGGGACTTCTTGTTTCAAAAGGATAACAAAAATTTGCAGCTGACTTTTCCCTTGCAACTCCTTCCTTCCTATCTCTTCCACTTTAACTTCTCCGTAAGTCTGGGGCTAGAACTACACCTAGTAAAGAGTCTAGAGATATACGAGAGAGAGAGAGAGAGAGAGAGCGAGCAATTGCTAGGTAGATATTGCTCTCTTTGCATAGAACAAACTAGCCATAAGCTATGTGTGCTCTTTGCAATAGGCTGCTGTTTAGACCTAGCATGGTTACTCTTATCTTAGGTATGAAATTACCAGAATTAGTATCGAGCAGAAAAAGCAAATGCAAAGTCTGACAGGTTTCAGTAGGTAATCTTCCTGGAGAAGACATAATTTCTTCAGGAAGGAACAATTCAATTCCACTGTATGTATAACTTGATTCAGTTCCTCCAAGTTCTGACCACTGTCTTCATATTGGAGTGGCAAGGAAGTACTCCTTGGAAAATAATTACCCCTTCAGCTGGTCAAATAGCAGAGCACCCTCCCAGTCTTTCTCATCCAGATCCATCTCATCCTGCATAGAGGAGCACTGTGGAGGAACTCTTGGCTCCACTGAAATCACAACCAAGGCTCCTCTTTACTTCATCCCATCGAAATTTCTGCACCCTGTGAATTCGGCAAGGTCTCCTATAAATGGCCTGATCTGGGTGGCATCTGCTTGAGTTGTTAGGCAAGCTCTTGAGGCAAAGTTCTTATAGGTGGATGAAGTTGATTTCTGAAAGTTCAGACTGAGCCACGGTCTCATTGGCTTCTTTGAGGGCTCCTTTGCCCTTCAGCTGACCTCCTTAGCCAGAGGCCACTGGGACAAACTTTCTAGCTACAATGGAACTGAGCTTTCCTTCAGAAATGCTGCTTGGAATGCTGCTTCCCTCTATTGTCACTCCAGAAGAAAGAAGTAAGGAGTATATTGGAGCCTGCATTGACCTTTTTATTTAAAAAAAAAAAAAAAGGACTGCAAAGTATTCCAGCTGTGAACATTTCCAGCTGTGAACATGTGATACTTTTTCAAAGGGAATAAAATGCATATAAAAATCTGATATTTCAGATTTTTGGATATAGTCATTTGACTTTCCTCTAATTCTGTAGTATTGGTAGAACAGCATAAGTGGAATATTAGATTTTTTAAAGTGAAATTTAATTTCAACCATTTGGATGCCATTTGCAATCTTAATAATAAGGTCCTCATTGAAGTAGTATCAACTAGTGAGGTTTTAAAGAATCACAAATTCTGGTCTTAGTAACGGACTTTTAAAAAGACCAAGTAGACTTTAGAATGCAATTGAACTATTTTTAAAGCTTTGAAATACATTCTAACCTGTAGACATCTTGCCTGTTTCTTCAGCATCCTGGCTTACAGAAATGAGAGGGTCACAAGCAGAAAATCCAAAGACAATGGTGAGTGATTAATGACTGCTTACAGGTTCCAATGGAAGATGGGCACATGGTTTAATTGCTTGAGGCACAAGAAGAAAACACAATGCTGTAATGATAAATATCAAATGATTGTGCTAAACTTGCTGCACAATGTGGCTAACCTGTCTAAACATGGACAGTTATTCATGAAATAGTAAATGGAACTGAATCCCATTGAATCCTATTCATAGAGGTCATGTTTATTTTGGAAACACTGCTTGAAAAGAAAAGAAAACAAAGCAAAGAAGGCAAAGGTGGGCCAGAGAATAATGAAATCTATTTAAAATATGTAGAGGTGAAGGGATGAGAAGAGAAGGTGTGATGAACCAAAGTTTGGCAATATGAAGAATATTTCAGTAAGATTATTTACATGAGTGTTATGAAGCTTCCAGCTTGTAAACTGTACAGTACATATGTAGTGCATATGCAACTCCAGTATCTTATCTATATACAAGTTGAAGTACTATTGAATTCAACTGGAGTTGCATATGCACAACAATGACAGATTATGGCCTCCACAGTTTTCTATATTTGTACTATACAGTGTATGGGCCAGATGCCTCGTATCAGTCATGTAAATAATATCTTATTGAAAAGTTCTTCATATTACCAACTATTAATTCATCAGACCTTCTCTTCTTATGCCTTCCTCTCTTCACATTTTAAATAGATTTCTTTTGTTTCAAGGAAATCTTCATGTTTGAACAGAGTATTTTTATGATTGGTATAAATACTACAAACAGAGTCCCTTGTCACATTTTATTTCTATTCTTTCAAGGTCAGAATATGACTGTATGCACCATTCCTATTTCTAAATATAAAAACATCTCTGCAAGACTTTTATTTTTATTACATTGATTTCTGTCTACTTACAGTCAAAGCCATATCACAAAGCGGTGTTTCTCTGTATTCCATATGGAAAAATACAGGAATATTCCAACCACTTCAAGTGAAGTGCCTTGTATTCATGGTGTTCTTAACTATCTCTCCTGATGCTGTGTCGTGAGGATTCACACCACGTTGGAGTGAGATGTGACGTTAAGCATCAAAGAAGACGAAAAAGTAACGTACAAACAGCCGTGTCTGGAGCACTCAGTGCTCCGGTGGTATAAATGTGAGCAAGCCTACAGGCTTCACGGGACTTATTCCAGGTGACACTCGGTGTGCACAAACACACCCAGGATTTTCCCCAAAAACACTTGAGATGAGGTGAGACGTAAATTGTTGTCTATATGAATAAAACTTACAGCCAAGTTTATCTACAGGGTTTTCTCATTAATAATGCCTTTAAATTCAAGGGCGGGGGAATCATGAATATAATAAGTAAAAAATCTTTTTAACTTTCTTTGCATAGGAAGCTTCTTTTCTAAGATAGTATTTATAATAGAGATTTTTATTTGCATTTTACTTTTATTTCACCCATTAGATCTTGACAATTTTCTACAGTGGCAATACAGGAAATAGAAGAGTTTTTATAATAGCCATAAGAAATGGAGAAAAAGAATTTAAAGCAAAGGAGGAGTCTGTACTGACTCTGTATGTTGTCCAGAAAATACCATAACTTGGGTGAGCTTCCTGAAGACATAATTAGATTTCAAAAATAGTGTGGATTAAGTGAATTTCTTAATTAAAATCCAATTATTGGAATATTTCATGATGACCACTCTAGGGATTATTAACAGACAGTAACACTTGTCAGAATAATAAAACTTGATAACAAAAGTTTTATTAAAATTCCTATGTCTATGTGTATGGTTTTTAATTGTAAAATAACACAATGCATATCATGTCAGCTGGGAAGGCTTTATACAAGAGAGCTAAAATATGAGAGTTAAATTGTCTTGAAGTTGAAACTTATGTGGGAGAGAGTCTGCAAAGCCAGTTTTCCTTTCTTTCAGTGTGATGGTGAGAAAGCGAACAGGGAAGTCCCTGAAGGCTTCTTGGACTGCCTGTCGAGCCGGAGGAAGGAGGGATGCTTGCAGCCCAGGGCACTGTCGAAGCAGCTACCCTTGGCTCCTGGGAGCAGCTTGCTCTTCGAGGTTTGGGTCAGAGAGCTGCATAAACCTCGAGCACTCAGGGCAGAAGGACACTCCGCAGAGAATGAGGAAGAATGGCAAGACTTCAACCCAAAAGCCTGTCAGGGTAGGACATCCTGACTCTACCTCATAGGTGCCAAAACGACACCATGGAGCCACACCTTCTGAAGCAGCAGTCAACTGTTCTCCATTCACTGTATTACAAGCAGGAGTAAGCTTTCAGATGCAGTTATTGTCACTAAAGCAGATCTCCTTAGCATCTTTCCCTCTGCCTTTTTTTTCTCTTTCATCCTGTATTGACTGCCTACACCCAACAGCAATGCTGTCCTGAAGACAGAATTTACTTGTCACTCTGTGGAGTGGCAGCGGTCAGGCAGGGCAGGACATCAGGCTGCATGTCCGGTCGGGCTCTTCTTGGTGCTGGAGCCATCACACTGAGGGCTCTGAGGCAGCTCCTGCCACCGCCCCTTTATGCCTTGGGGTTTGTGCCAAGCACACCGGTGCAAGGCAACAGGCAGCAGGTGCAGGATCTGCTGCTCTGTGCTCACCTGCTCACACGCACCCGGGCTGGGGCTGCAGCTTTCTCACGCTGCAATAAGAGCTCTGTGCCCTCAGGAAGGGAAATACAGGTGATAAGTGACTGGAACTGCTGGTGTCCAAAAGGACTTCTCTTTTAAGAAAGCCACTGATAAAAGGATGAATGATCACAGATAGAAGAGCCTGAGCTCAGACACTGGACCCTTCAAGTCAAATGCAGTTGCCACTGGCCGTAGCTAGGAAGAAACAGGCTTCTGGGTGAGTCTTCAGTGTGCTTTGTGGAGCTCTGCACCCTTTCACATTGCTTTTGCTTCATGGTGGGTTTATAAATTACTAACCACACTGATTTTTCCTCGAGCTTAGTGAGTAGCAGAACCTGAGAGAGGGGGATCTTTTACCTTTCATAACGAATAACTTAATATTGTTTTACCTACAATGCAAAATGAGCTATCAGAAACAATTCAGAAAAGATCTGCCTTTCATGTTTTAGACCTGTAAATTTGGGTGATCAGTCTGTTCATCATCAGATACAACACAATGTTGGGACTTTCTTTGAACAGGTGGAGTTGGGCCTTGATGAGAAATCCCCTTTGGATACATCTTGTAGCAGCAAGAACTTTTAAAGACAAATTTTATCTAAGTCCCTGATCAAGTAAATTATTTAATGTGGCCAGGTCTTAAGAACAGCAAGGAATATTTTTTAAACCATTCAAGGCTGTTTGCACTTCAGGATCAAGATTTTACATTGTAGCTACATTAATTAGGGCTAAAAAGGCACCAACAGATTTTATTTTCTTTGTTATCTAAGGGCATTCTCTTAGTCATAGGTGTAAAAGACAATCTTCAATTAGACAACAGCCTACTCAAATGAATGGCATCTTGCTACTTAACTACAAACCAGCTTCAATGTCTCCAGTATTTAGAGGATCAAAAAGAAATGTGGCAGTACGGGAAGGAGCTTTATACTTTGTAAAGCCATAGAAAAATATGTCAAATTTCACCTGTAATAACAATACAATAATTAACTGGTTTTGCTTATCCAAGCCCACATTTGGTATTAAACAAAAAGTGCAATATTTTGGACTAGAATATTGTGAAATCTAACAGAAATGGACAAACCTTGGGAGAACTTTCTCCTTTGATGAAAACCTGAAACAGATTTTCAACTTTACTTTACAAGGGAAGAGAAAGCTTCAGACAACATATCAAAGAAATTACAGAGGAAGTGAAATTCCCACTTTTGCATTGCAATTGCTGTTGAGGTATGAACACTTCGCTATAAAAAGAGAGACAGCTGTTAGGATCACCAGTATTAATGAATACACGTTTAAAAACAAAGGGATGTCGATTTGTCGAGTTACTTTGTTGTGCCTTTGCAATAGCTGCACTGCACACAGATGCATTTCCCTTTCACTCTTGAGAAAACTTTACTAAAAATTTTTAGTTAATTCAAAAATCAGAAGAAATAAAAATAACCAATTCCCATGGTTTACATAATTTATTGTAAAAATTCGTGCTTTCTCTGTCAGAGACTGCGGAGTGGTGTTAATTACGCTGGATTATTACAATCTTCCAGTGCCACCTTGTGGCTTAGCATAATACTGCAAAAGGCATCCAGCATTACCTTCGCCAAGCATAAGCAGCCGGTTACCCATGCAGCAGTCTATAAACACAACAAACTGAGAGCTGGAAGAGAGTTTTCATCTTAGATCTTAAACAAACTTCTGTCCCTGCCACAAGGAAATGTCAGTTTTTGCTGGTACAGAGTAACACCCATCACACCTAAGGCAAATATTTGGGCGTTATGCAAAGGATGTCCCCCAAAGCAGTATGCAGCAAGACTCCCAGAGAGGCTTTGCAGAGAGGCCATGTCAGAGTACATTAGCATTGCTCTGTGTTACACCATATAATTTAGCACCAAGGATATGTTTTTTTGCTTACACCACTGTTCTTATTTCAATGTAATGGAGTGCATCACCATAGGCGAACAGCACCGTACAGGGGCACCTATTCCAGTCCTGTGAAGATTGTTTCCCTAAGCCCACCAGGATTTGCCTTGCGCAGCCTGAGGCTGTTATCACACCGTGCTCACAGCAATGGGGTCTTGGTTCCTGAGCAGAGCCCTTCCACGTTGCTGCAAGGACTCTCTGCACATGCACAGAGTACCTCAGTGGCAAGCACTTTCCCCCAACAGATAAGTGGACTTCTTAAAGCTGGAGATATACATCATCCCAAAATAAAACTGCTCCATTTCATTGACACATATCCCAGGGGATATAATAATTTTGAACAGAGAAGGCATATCTTTGGAAAAGTGTACAAGGCAAAAGGATGTCTGCAGCAGTGGCAGTGACACTGGCAAGAGCTGCACACCAGCTCATGGTCAGACTGGTCCTGTGAGCTGTGATTTGGGGATGGACAGTCCAGTTCCCCAGGCTGGTTAACCTCATATCCTCCTGTGGAACTGTCTGTCTCAGCTATACAAGACTTCCAGTGTCAGCAAGGACATTTGGAGGATTTAAAATATTTAACCAAGGGGAGACAAGTTGCTTGATTTCCATGAGTCTGAAAATCCATGAAACCCACAAATGACACATGAATGAAAATCATCTACAGATTGCTAAGGCAGAATTTACTAATAAGATCAAAATTAGTCCTGGATAATTATGTCTCAGATGACCATGTGTTGCCAATCAAGCATTATATAGCAGGCTTTAAATTGGGATTTCAGTTTTGGAGTCAACCATTTACCCTACTGACAGATCCACCTTTTACTTTTCATCCTATACTTCTTACAGATCTGTGCTGACAAATCCATTGTTTCTTGTCATCTGTCGATAGTATATATTATGTTATTTTCAAAGGTGCTGAGTTTAGGTAGTGTACCACTCATAAGGTAATAGGATCATAAAATATAATTGTAAGAAGCACATTTTCAGAAGATTCATCTTCCTCTTGAGGACACAAGATGTGTCCATGATTTTATTTCTACACGTAGATTTAAGGAGACTCTCAGATGCTGACAGAAGCCTGATTTAAACAGCAATGGTGCTTAAATCTAGCAAGGTGGCAATGATCACTCCAGCTCCCTGGTAAATGGAGGCTTGCAGATCTCATTTTTATCTTTACAGAGGAGGACAGTTTTAAGATGAAGGACAATACTCTTCTTAGCTAAGCACATGCTAACTACATAGGCACCTGTGTAAACATCAGAACATGGTTGCACCATTTTTTTCAAGTTTGAATTATTTGCAGATTCAGATATATGGAATAAAATATATATTCTGCAATGACAACAGACTGTTTAGGATCAAATCTTCTTTTCTGAGTGAACTAGTTTCAAACACCGCAGTAAAATACATTGAGTAAACTTGGATTCTACAGATCAGCCAGTCTTAAATTTAAGACAGGTTGAGAATTGCATAATTCAATTAGGTTTTAAGTTCAGCTAATTTAAAACTTTGCCAGCATGATACACTGTACTTAGACAAAACAGACATACAGTTTTAGAATATATTCAGTTTAAGCACCACTGACTAAAATTTAGCAAATCCTTGGGCATGGTAGTTCAAATTCCTAGTTTGAATTAAATCCACAGATTTAACAATGTTTAACTAGATTCAGTATAAGGCCGGTCTGAGAGAGTGATAAATAGGTTGCTGTTTGGTTTCCATTTGAGTGCTGGGCACTGCAACGGTAGATTAATTACCCTTAATTAACTATCTCCTTTGTAGAAGCTTGGAGCAAACTATCTAATGAGACCAGAAGGAGAGCGGAAGCTGCTTGATTCACTTAATGCACAGGTATCATCTGTACAATTATCTGCCCCCCTGAGCAGATGGGGTGTGCTCACAGCAACCAAGCTCCTGGCCCTGGCAAATGTGACAAATGGAAGGAACTTGGGGAGACAGAAGAGCACAACCAATGCACATGGAGACATCAGAGCACAGTCTCAGCTGTGGGCTGACAGCACCTGTGCTACTAAATAGTCTTACGTCAGGGCACCACTCATCTGAAAAGGTGCACACATCTCCACTAGATGGGTTCCCTGAACCACACCATGTCCATATATGCTTTTCCACCAAGGATATCACTCAGTGGACATGGAATCTGGCTTTCATTGTAAAAGAGATATACTACAGCAAGATTCAGTTGTGAGGCTCACAGATAACCCAGCTTCCAAAGCCATGGAAAGATGGCCAATGTTTGGTACGTCACATGTAATAGTGTTGGACTTCTGAAGGCTTCTAGGTATTTTCTTATACACCAAAGAGGTTGTGGTAGCTGTGGACCATGACAGTATCAAGATCTAAGGGAGAAAATGTAGTCTTTTGGGCTGGGAAGTGTACTCTGAAATTGCCATAAAGCCAGAGAATAGAAACTTTTAAAAAGCATTGTTAAGAAAACAGCAAAGGCAGAAAGGTTAATTTTTGGATCTCTTTGGAATAGTAGAAATCTATGTAAGAAGGAAGGAAAAAACAATCTGGAACCAATTCACTGATTAAACTAAACACTTATAGAGAAGTTTTAAAATAAAAATAAAAATGTTAAGGAAAGTCAATATTGTAAAAAAGCATGTACTCTTTCCAATGCTCTGTAACGTTATACCTGTCTCTCTTTCTATCCAAACAAATGGCATACCTCTTCACCAAGTCCACAGCTCTGGCAAGGCTCATGAGCTTGTCACTGTGCGTGGTATCTGACTGCCATGCTGTTTGAAGGGAGGCTCTCTCCCCTCTGTCTCTCAGAGGATTCATAAATTCTCATTAAGGAAGGACTATATGCATGACAGCCCCTGGAAGCAGAGCTGCCTCACCTCCATGATGACAATCCAAGGTGATTCAAACACCCAGAGCACCTGTAATTTCCCAGTCCTTTCACAGGCAGCAGATACCCCTGTTCATGACATGAGACCCTGCCCCAGAACTGACTGCTGAGAAAAACAGTGCCTGGTTTCCTGGGAAAGTACCCTGAGATGGGCTGGAAGCTGGAGCATCCAAAACTTTGGGATGCTGTTGACAAACACATAGCCTGAAAGCACGATGATCTCAAGGACTAACTGAGAGGGTCTGTTCTTTGTTCACAACCATAGCTAGGGAAATGAAAAACAAGGATTCCTTCTTAGCAAGGAGTCACAAGGAATAAATATTTGGCAACAGATAACAACTTCCTCCTCATTGGACTAAATACCCAGGGAAAGACTCCTGCTCCCGAATTTTTTTACTTCAGACATTCCCTCTTTCTGCTGCAAGATGCTGGTGGATAAATCAAGCAGGACCATTTCAGTACAGTGGCAGGATGGGATCGTATAATATGTGTGACAAACCCAGGTCAGTGAGCTATTAATAGTCTGAAAAACTTTCCCAGAAGTTCAAGAGTCCCAGCAACTGCTGCTGTGCAGAAGGGTGTCGGAGGTAGCTGCTGTGTCCTATTCTCAGCACCACCTTAGAAAACAGTGTAGATATTGCCTGTTTATGATTGCATGCCATAACAGCTTGGAGAGTCCACACAAGAAAAAGCCATTATTATTGAGTCAGCTCCAGGCAGTGGCCTACTTCAAAATGTCTGCAAAATGGCCTTAATATAACCTTATATCACATGCACAGTGACTATGCCCATAGGAGCAAAAGAGCTGAAAGAATTAATGTGAATGGTATGTGACTTCAAAAAAGGGAACTAAAATTGAGAAAGATAAGAAAGAGGCAAAAAAATTTGTGTATGGTGTGGAAATTGTTTTAAGATGTCATGTTAGAGGTTCTAAGTAAGCCAGTAACAATTATCACAAAACTTTAAAAGGAACAAAATCACAAGTCAGTTATAAAAAACAACAGGGTGAAGACATATTTTAAAAGTAAAAATGAAAAAAAAAAGGAGAAGTTTCATCCAAGTGAGGAAAAGTGATCATAAAAACTGGAAAGTTTAAAGAAAACCACAAGGAAGCCCAAAACATTTTTAGGAGCAATTTGCTGAAGGTACAAAAATGTTTCATAAAAAACCCTCCTTTTAAACATCTCAGAAGTAGGAAGGCTGCCAGCTAGTTAGTCAGGCAGATATATGATCAAGATGTAAAAGGAGTGCTCGTGCAAGATAAGGTTGAAAATGTTTAATGAATTTTTCCACTACTGTTCATGGTGGAGGATCTGAGAGAGACTCAGGCACCAGAGTATTTTATATGGGATAAGAATATGATTATGTGTCTCAAACTGAAATGTTAGAAGAAAATATTACAGAAAAAATTACTAAATAAGTTGTAAAAAATCAGGTTCCAGAACTAAAGAACATTTACTCAGGACACCTAAAAGGAATTCATGTATGAAATTGCTGCAGATCACAACTCCATTTCATATCTTAAAACATACACCAGTCTTGGTGCTAGAGATGCTATGTCTGATGCCAATTTTTTCTTAAATAGTTGTTGACATGAACCTAGGAAATCTGTTTTCCATCACAGGTAAGTTTGTAGAAACTACATTAAAGAACAGAATATATAGACTCAGAAATAAATATGACATGTTGGAGAAGGTCAGTATGACTTTCATGGTGAAAAGTCATGCTTCATAAATCTACTACATTTCTTTGGAGAGTCAATTGATATGTAAACAAGGATACTGCAGTGCCTTAGGAATATATAAATTTCTTTAAAAGTTTGGTTAAATTCTCTCCATAACGGCTTTAAAAACACTATGCTTGCCTGCAGGAAGGTGGAGGTGTTTTTATGAATTAAAATTTTTCACAATGGTGAGATCAAGCCATGGGGCTCACAGGGTTTCCTGTAGGCATTTTTGGTGCTTAGCAGATTTGCATATGGTCTGGAAGGAAGATTGGCACACCATGATGATACCAAAGGATGCAGGACTGGAAATAATTAAGATGTCAGTGAAAAGTTACAAAGAGATCTCATTTACAAGTGGCTTCCATATAGAGTGGTAACAAAATGTAAAGTGAAGTTTAATGTCAGTAAATTAAAAAGCAGACCCTTATTTAAACATGTGCTTTAAACAAGCTTTTTCAATCCAGGAAAGAGACGTGTGAAAAGTTCATCTTAAAAGTCTGTGGAAATCATGAAGACAAACAGATCTTAAGTATGTTAAAAAACAAAAAAAACCCAAACAAACAAACAAACAAAAAAACCAAACAAAAAACCCCCAAAGAAGTCAGAAAACAGGAATACAAGAAGTAAATGGGTCACAAATGGTTGCTACATCCCCATCATTGACTGTGCACAGGTCCATTCCTCTATCAGCAGCAAATGGCTTTAACAGAAGCAGAAAAGCTGCAGAGAAAGATAAGATCACCACTGTGTTACAGTTTCCACATAAGAAAAGCCTCTACAAACCACCTCTGCTAGTAAAACCAATGGCAAAGGAATAAAATGTGAAGAAGGAAAAAAAATCCCTTCAAATGCATCAACTTGTTTGTTCTTATATTCCAAAAAATAAAGATGTCAAAGAGCCACTCTTAAAAAGTCTGATGCTACCTTTTCCTTTCTCGGTTGCAATTTTTGTTTAGGTGCATCTCAGTGACTAAGGCAAGAGAGATGCCAATTTTTGTAAAAGGAAATGGAAGTGCTGTTATTCAACTCTGCTATAAGATCACTAAATCTTAAAGCTTGTCTCATAGTGGAGGAGCAGTGAAGCAGGAAATTGCTAATGCAAAGTGTATAAGAGAAGATCCACTACAGCAGGATTCAAGCTTCATCCCAAAAGCCACTCTTGCAAAGAAAAAAAGCAGAAATATGTGAGCAGATGAGAGCACTATGAAAATTAAACAGCTTTCCAAAAGAGAAAAAAAAAAAAGAATCCAAACTAATAATTTTACTACTACATTCAAAGTTTAATTGCATTACTAATTTGTGTGCAGTGATTAGTCTTCAGTAATGCACACAGCTGATACAGAGCTCAGCTCCTCAGAACCAAAACTGTATCAGTCCATTTTATGGAGAGTTGGAAAAGTAATATAATTTATTTTCAATTTAGTGATAATCTATCTGAGGGGACAGGATGATAGCAATACTTTGGTTTTAATGTTTTCTAGCTAAAAGTAGCTCACTGTCCCTGTGGTGTTTGTTGTGACCCTGCATGCAGTGTTGGCGGGCAGTTCTGGGGTGTTTCTGCAGACTCACTCAGAACAGGTAATTCTTCAGTGCAACTCTGTGGGAAGAGGTAAGTACATTAGATCCTGTGTAACCTAGCGCCTTCAGACACCTACTTTAATTCTTCCCATTTAAGCAGTAATATGCATCACTGGTATTATTAATACTATTTAAATCAGGCACATATTTAAATGTTTTCAGAGTCACAGATATGTGACCAGCTGTGTCTGGCAGGTATAGTCACGTACAACTATGGAATATGACTGGCAAATGAAACTGTGTGTCTGCAGAAGTCTTCACTACAAAAAGTCCATGTGCAGATAAATCATGCCTTCTTTCCCTGAGGTGCTGTAAAACATAAGATTCTCAATCAAAATTGATTTCACCCTGTTTTCCCTACCCAGCTGATGTAGTTTCTGTAGTGAATGTTTTCATTTCTTCATGACACTGCACAGACCACTCTGTAAGCCCAAATGAGAATCTTTCACATCTCAGATTGTTTCTGGTGTCTTCTCACCAAAGGGAGGCTGGGCCTCCTTCTAGAACACTGCTGACTGTAGAAATATGCTACGAACAAAAGCCTATCTACATTTTTTATTAAATATAGTATCATCTGGTGGGTTTGGTGGGGTTTTTTTAAACTTATTTACCTGTTTATGGAAACATGGAATCCTTTGCAGAAATAATTTGTTAAAAAACTTAGATTTCAGGATGTAGCTGTAGCCACAACAGACAGTTTTCATGTGTTATGGCAGTACTTTAATAAACATTAAATAAACACCCACTGAACACAGTGCTTCACTCTCAACTGTGTGATGTGTTCAGGCAAAGAGATTCTAAAATATTAAACATCTCATTCTCCCAACAATAACTGAAGCAGAGATGTTTGCTTATGCAAGGGAGTTGCAAGTTGGAAAATGTAAGGGCTTGAATATATCTAATCTCAATAGAAAAACAAATTCTAGTTTAACATAAAGCTATATCTGGCTCCAGCCTTAAGATTAAACTGTGGTTTGTACTTGTTGCAAGCAACTAACCTGGTGCACCATTATGCCAACAGATGCTGCTATGGATGAAATTTCCAAAGGTTGTGTTGAGCTTGTGATACAAAGCAAAAGGCTTCATATTCTTTACATCCCTCTGAGCACAAACCAGGAGCCTTCTCTCCCAGAAGGACTGTTCATTTGATCCCTCACTCTTAAACAGTATTAGGAGTACAGAGGACCAAACATGCAAAAGGAATCTAGTTTGGGCAGTATTTTCATATTATCTTTTCTGATAGGGATTCAACACATTAAGAGGAACCATCAATAATTTGACCTGCACATTTACATTTACATTTACATTGTCTAAGCTTCACTGTCAAAGGACCAGGCAGGAAACTCCAATTCATCTTGCACAACTCAAATGTGAAACTTTGGAGCACTTTGACATTTGTTTTATCATTTTGACACCAGAACACCTACTTCAGTCAGAGTAAATTGTGTTTTTAAGATGCCATATTTCTCCATTGGCTGAAGAGATGGGGACAGAAGAGATTAGAATCTCTTTAAAGGTCCCACTACAAAATCTTTTATTCTTCTCGGTTGAGGAATAATGGAAAGCTCTTTCTCAGATACAGGCATCTACATCCTATCAGCACATGTACACACGGAACAAACCAGGAACATTTGCTGTCAGGGACAAGCAGCTATTTTCAAACACAGCCAAGGTGCTTTCAATAGGGAAATTACTCACATGCTGCTTTATGTAAACAAGCAGCTTTTTTATAAACTCCCTGGGATAGTTATCCATTCTGCTGAGAAGTTCACCTCAGCCACTCAGTTAAAAATAAATGAGTAATACAATGCACAGAGACTTCAGGGACACCTTCGCCATTCTAATTACAGGCAAAACAATTTCCCATTCAGTGTTTAACAGAATAGATTTAAGCAGATGAATAGTGTAGTCATACACCTACTCTAGATGCCACCTNCAGATTTAAGCAGATGAATACACCTACTCTAGATGCCACCTTGGACTGTGCCACAAAGCAGTACCCGGAAGTTCCCATCTTTGGGATTTCTGCCTTGAGTCCTTTGTCTCTCTCTTAGACTGATATGCCTTAGTAGACATGAAAATAAATAGATGTCATGACAAGCAATCTGCATATGGCAAAAATCAGTGTGGTGGAGCAGCAAATCAAATTTATGTAGCATTTGGCCTCTTCTAGAAGAGGAATACCAGATCAATAAACTAATAGATTAATATTCATTATGTAGCTCTCCTGGCAATCTTTCGTCCTCACTGGAAAAAGAAGAGGGGCAGGTAGTGATCTCTTCATTCTCATGACCAGTGACAGGACTGGAGGAAACAGCATGAAGTTGTGTCAGGGGTGGTTAAGTTTGGATATCAGGAAAAGGTTCTTCACCCAGAGGGTGATTGGGCACTGGAACAGGCTCCCCAGAGGAGTGGTCACAGCACCACGCCTGTCTTAGTTCAAGAAACATTTGGACAATGCTCTCAGGCACATGGTGTGACTCTTGGGGATGGTCCTGTGCAGGGCTAAGCGTTGGAGTCAGTGATCCTTTTGGGTTTGTTCCAACTCAGGATATTCTGTGATTCTGTGATTTTACTGCTTCCAGTGAACAAGCTGTGTGACCTGTGACCTGTGTACCATTTGGCTGAGTTATATGCTGCCTGCTTCACTCATCCACTGTACTCATTAGCAAAGGCCTGAAGAAAAATGACTTCATTTGTACCTATTTCTTATCCAAAATTCCCACTGGATGCTCAGCTGTCAGAACATCTCTGTGTGTGAAGGTGTTTGAGCATTTCTGAAGTAAGATTTGAGTTTTCTCCTGTATTAATTACAGGAACATGCTGAGCTGTTCTTCAATCAGAAATCTCCTTTTGCCACACAAGAATGTATGACATACATCTCACAACAAAGGAAAAGAAGTCACAGCTATATTTAGCACTTAAATGAAACTGAACTTGTGTGTTCGGAGACCATTGCAAAAGAATTTTAAAGAATCTCACAGGATCAAATAACATAACTATAATCTGCACCAGTAGCATGATGTTGGCTGACATTCACTTTTCCTAGCTTTGTGCTTTCTTCCACAGGGATAAATGTCAGAATTCTGAATTTCCCAGTTAGCAAGTCTATCAACAGCACAAAGCTGTGTGATGTGGTTGACATGCTGGAGGGAAGGGATAACAGGCTCGAGAGGTGGGTCCATGAAAACCTCATGACGTTCAGCAAGGTCAAGTGTGAGGTCCTGCACCTGGGTTGGGGCAATCCCAAGCACAAATACAGGCTGAGCAGAGAATGGGTTGAGAGCAGCCCTGCTGAGAAGGACTGGGGAGCACTGATGGGTGAGAGGCCAGACATGACCCGGCCGTGTGCACTCACAGCCCAGAAAGACAGTCATGTCCTGGGCTGCATCCAAAGCAGTGTGGGCAGCAGGGAGAGGGAGGGGATTCTGCCCTTCCTTCTACTGTGCTCTGCTGAGACCCCACCTGGAACACTGCTTTCAGCTCTGGGACTCCCAGCACAAGAAGGATGTGGATCTGTTGAAGCAAGTCTGGAGAAGGGTCACAAAGATGATCACAGGGCTGGAGCACCTCTAGGATGTTAAAGCTGGGGTTGTTCAGCCTGGAGAAGAGAAAGATCTGTGCAGACTCTAGAGCAACTTCCAGAACCTAGAGGAGAGTTCAAGAGAGACAGAGAGGGACTTTTTACAAGGACATGTAGTAATAGGACAAGGAATGATGAATGCAAATTTAAAGAGAGAGTAGGATTAGATTAGATATAAGGAAGAAATTCTTTACTGTGAGGGTGGGGAGGTCACTGGAACAAGTTGACCAGAGAAAACCCCTCCCTGGAAGTGTTCAAGGCCAGATTGGATGGAGCTCTGAACAACCTGGTCTAGTGAAGTTGTCCCTGCCCATGGCAAGGGAGTTAGAACTAGATGAATTTTAAGGTCCCTTGTAACCCAAACCATTCTATGATTCTATGGTTCTGTATTTCTGTGATCCTACTGTAGGTACCATTGTGAAGGGGTGAAAGGAAAAGAAAAAAGAGACATAAGCCCAGGTCCAAATACAGGGGTACGTAAGCCCAGGTCCAAATAAAGGGGTAACAACACAGTAGTGAGAGGTGATGTGACACTGTCCTTGCAAGGGAAGAGAATGGAGATGGACAAGGCAAGTGAGATGAAAGCAAGAAAGTGATTATGTTTGTACACAGGCTCATTGTTAAGGGAAGTGAAACGGACACTGGACTAGAATCGATGACTGACAAAGATGAAAGAGAATGCTGTGTGATGAAAGGATTCCTATTATTTATAGCAACAGGTTCTTGAAAATGAAAACACTGCGTATGTGCTGATGCTAGGTGAGCTGGTAGTGAGAGACTGTATAAAAGTGCCACTACTCAAGGAGAAGTGGGAAATAAGAGTTAATGAAAAGACTAGAGCATGTATGGACTTGCTGCAGTTAAACTGTTAAAGAACTAGTGAGTAGTAGGAAAGTGTCTGCCACTGTATGTTCTTATAAAAGCATTACATCTGTTCATCACAGCACATTGCAAAAGCAGCCACCAAGAAAGTGCTGCAAGAAATCAGGAAGTGCCAGAAAGCAAAAGGCAAGTGTTTGTACAATGTTCCCAAGAAAACATTGTTCAACTCACAACCACTAACAGGCCAGCCTGTCAGGAGGTGTTTGTGGCTTAGCAAAAGATGTGGCTGAGTGTGCAGTATGTCCCCAGTGAGGCTGACAGTAAGAAGAGATGTTGGTTTGGAGTCAGTCATCCTACAAAACCACGGAAAGAAGGTGTTCCAGGCTACTGAAGAAAGACTCATGAAACTGGCCAGTAATTGCATGGGTTTGGATGTAATCCAAAATCTTATTAAGGGGTTTCTACTTAAGTGTCTCCCTGAATTTCACTTGAATTCTAAACAAAGAGAGGAGAAAGAGTAGTGAGCAGTAGGAGAGTAAGAGTAAGAAAGTAAAAAAAATTTAAAAGTGTAGTACTCAGTAAGAGAAAAAGACTAAATATCTTCAGACTAAGCAGAGCTGTGCAGATGGAGGTATTGCCTCCTAAATAGCTCAGTGGTAAAAATGTGAGGCATTGGTAGGTAAGCTCAATCAAGCAGCAGTGTGAGCAAATGAGTGAGGAAGGAACACAGGAGAGGAACTACCAGCATGCAAAATGCTGACTAGGGGGGAGAATATACAGACTGTCTAGGTGAGTCTGCAGATTGCCCTCTTGCCTCCCTCTACTCAAAAAAGAGATCTGCAGTCTGAATGAAACAACTCCCTCTCCTTTTTCATTCCACAGGAGGGGCTGTCAGAACAGCAAGTGTTTCAACATGTGTAGGTCCTGTTGGTCCTGTCACTTAGTCTTGTAGTTCTTCCTGAGTCTAAGTTTGCCTGCATGTTCCTGCTCACATTAAACAGGGGAGTCAGACTCCAAAGACAGTCTTCTGTCTTAGCTAAGCTACAAGAATGAAAGATGTGAGCTAAAACGATGCCTGAAGGTACTGGGAGATTAGTTCATAATGCTGAGCCTCAGCTGGACTCTCTGGAAGTTGCAGCTGCTGGATAGTGTGGCTCTGAATAATAATAAGAAGAAACCGCAGAAGTGTCACTAGCATTTGCACCTTATAGAAAACGTATTAATTGTGTCAGCCAGTTACTTCTGTGCTGTACTGAAAGGGTGGTGAGACCGTGTCTTAACTCACCACGGTGCTTCCAATCCAGAAATTATCTGAAGTAACGTGGGTTATCTTTGCATAGAGGTAAGATGCTCTGTCTTGAACACTCTGGCTGTGCCTCTGCTGAGTCTTCTCCCTTTGGGCCCAGGCTAACATATCACAGCAACCTTCCACATTACACCTTCTGATGATGGCATCTGTTTGGCTTCCCTGAGAAGGTGTGTGATTACCTGAGAAAAACTAAGTAGCAACAAGTAGTCTATAAAACCCTCAAGAAGACTAATATTTTGTCAATATGCTTCAAAAGATCTGTTTTAGAAGAGGCTCCTAGTTATCTCAAGTAGATGACACTCATTTGAAATGACATCTCAGGTTATCCATAGCCCTATTTTAACTTTTTAAATTTTCTATTGATCTTAAACAGAAATTTCTTTTGCTTTTGCAGTGCTCCTTTCTTCATTCTTCATTGAGCATAAAATAAAATATGCATGGCTATAAACCCTTCATTTGTTAAGTACCATAATGATTTCAGGATGATTGGTTGTGACAAATTCAAGATTCTCTGTGCTAAAACCACCTTGAGAGGGCTGTGAGCATTAGCTGGCATTCCCTGAATGTATTTCTCATTACATCCCATCATTTTACTGTCTTTCAACAATGATGGCCCTTGTCTTCATTCCAATGTTGCCTTGGGGATAAAGTAATGAGTCCTCAGACCATTTTCCTCTCTCTCTAAAGGGAAAGCAAGCAAAGTACCAGACAGCGGAGAAGATAAAAAACCACACACTGTAGGATAGCAGAGAAAGGGATGGGACTATACATCAAAGAAATCATCAGTAGATTTGATTCACACTGGGTCCAGGAATCACTTGACTGATCTCTAAGAGACACCAGCTTGGTGTCTTCTGCAAAACTCCATTGAAATAATTTTAGGTTTCTCATGTTAACTGATCCCTTTCTCTCTGTCTCAGCTGCTGGATTTCAAGTATCGTCCCTGAGTACTTCAACATGGACACAAAACAAGTATTCTGTCTATTAGGGAATTGTATGATAGACCTTGGCATTTATGAAATAAAGGGAAAGACAGTGAAGTTTTGTTGGGTTTTTTTACACTGCCAGTTGCTGGAGACCTTTCTATAGCTATGGCATCCTCACTAATTTCCAGCATATAATACTGAAATTGAATTATGGATAACACATCATTTTCCACATCTTTAGCTTCCAGCTATTGGCAGAACATCTTGGACTGTCCATCATTTTTAACATGGTAATGTCTCTGCTTCAAGGACACATTCCTGTTCCTTCCTTTCATAGAATCATAGAATAAGCTGAGGTGGAAGGAACCCATCAGGATCATCAAGTCCAATTCCTGGTCCTGCACAGGACATTCCCAACAGTCACACCACATGCTTGAGAGTGTTGTCTAAATGCTTCTTGACTTCTATCAGGCTTGGTGCTGTGACCACTCCCCCGGGGAGCCTGTTCCAGTGCCCAATCACCCTCTGCGTGAAGAACCTTTTCCTAAAATCTAGACTAACACTCGTCCCCCCAACTCAGCTTCATGCTGTTTCCTCAAGTCTGTCACTGGTCATGAAAGTGAAGAGATCAACACCTGCCCCTCCTCTTCCCCTCACAAGGAAGTTGTGACTGCAATGAGGTCTCCCCTCAGTCTCCTCTTCTCCAGGCTGAACAGACCAAGTGACCTCAGCCACTCCTCATACGGCTTCCCCTCAAAGTTCTTCACCATCTTCCTTGCCCTCCTTTGGACAATCTCTAATAACTTAATGTCTTTCTTATATTGTGTCACCCAAAACAGCACACAGGACTCAAGGTGAGGCCTCACCAGTGCAGAGCAGAGCGGGACAATCCCTCCCTTGCCCAGTGGGTGATGCTGTGCCTGATGCCCCCCGGACAGAGTTGGCCCTCCTGCCTGCTCACCATGTTTCAGCTTGCCATCAACCAGGACCCCCAGGTCCCTTTCCGCAGTGCGGTTCTCCTCTCATTCCCTAGTTTACACAGACAGGTTTGTCCTGTCCCAGGTGCAGAATTTTTGTAGAGATTACCAGAACCATTCCTTTTCTTCCCCTACTGGAACCTTTCCATCTGCTTCTCCCCTTGTAGGTAAGGAGAAGGCCTTCAGTGCTGACCACTGAACGGCAAGTAGGCCATTGCTTCTCCCAGCTCTGCTTGCTTTGCTGAAATGGGGTCAGATCTAGCCCTCCCCATTTCCTGTTGCTGCAGGACTGACCCTGGGTTAGGGCAGTGGACAGCACAGCTGAGGCCGCTGCTGCTGTGGCTTCCAGATGAATGAATGTTTCTCCACAGCACAGAGACTGACTTGGTCAATGTCTTTGTGCCTGGATCAAAATGGTTTTCACCAGCCAATGGGTATTTCAGTTCCCACTTCTTTTGATCAGGAGATAAATAACACTAGCTCTTCTCTATGTAACTCAGAAATGAGTACCTATTTGAAATCACTGCAATTGTCAGTGCTGTGGTCCTCTTTAAACCACAAAACATTTGACAGCTTTATGCCCTAGCAACACAAAGCAAGGCAGACTATGCTGTTCAAAATAATTTCCTCTTGCTGGAAATGTGTACAAACCACTTGTGATACAACACACACCTTCCCACCATGGTCTTCTGCAGCCCCCAGACTTCCTAAGCTATGACGAGCATCCTAAGGAGGCTTGGAAATAGCTTGGGAGCTATAAATTGAAATGATAGGTGTGAAGGTCACCTGAAAAGAGTACAGCAGATTGCTCAGGTTTACCCAGGGAAGTCAGAAATAAATGCATGATTTATGGAAGAAGTGTACAGAAGAAGAGGTTGTTCAAGCTCTGAACAGAGTTGTTGTGGCTCCTGAAAGAAAAAGACACTTGGTTTCCTTTCAAATGTCAAGAAAAGGTATAAAAGAGAGTTTTCATAAGTGGTTTTCATCCTTCTTTTTATGCATCCAAAATATTACTTTACTTCTGAAGGACTGTACTATTCAAAGGTAAAGAAGCCACACACAAATCCAATGGAAGAAAAGGATACAATTATACAAATAAGAAAAAAATAGCCTGCCTCCTCTTTTGCCCTTCACAAAAGTACATCTTGAATGCAATCCTAATTTTCTTGCAATCAAACACCTATGGCAGTTAGAGGGGAAGGGTTTCTTTGGGTCACACCCCATTGCCACCAGTTTGGCCCTCCTCACCAGACAGGCTCTGCTCATGGCTGCAGCTACTTCTCTCTTTAACCACACTGAGTAATTGCTCAGTGGCCACAGCTTCACAGGGACTTTCAAAAAGACAAGCACAACACAAATGCAGCAAATATTTACTCTTTGTCCTCATATTCCTTCCTTCCTTCCTTCCTTCCTTCCTTCCTTCCTTCCTTCCTTCCTTCCTTCCTTCCTTCCTTTCCTTCCTTCCTTTCTTCTTTTTTTTTT